>WAAF01007965.1:2920719-2998370 GCA_013400475.1 Tricholaema leucomelas
TCTCTTTTCCTTCTCTTTTCCTTCTCTTTTCCTTCTCTTTTCCTTCTCTTTTCCTTCTCTTCTCTTTTCCTTCTCTTTTTCTTCTCCTTTTCGTCTCTTTTTCTTCTCTTTTTCCTTTTCCAAAAACAAAAGATAAGGAGGAAAGGAAGCATTTAAGCATTTTATCCGCAGTAGACAACCTGCCTGTTAAAACCCCAAAGCATTTCACTATTTTTGAGCTACTTTGGACTTCTGGAAAGTCTGCCCTCTGCTGCTGAATCTTTCAAGACCAGAGAAAGACAACGTTCATTATAGCTTTTGTTGACTCCTCATTTCTTTCTTTTGAAGCAAACAGCTTTAGTTGTGTATCTGAAAATAAACCAAATTTAATTTAAAAATATATTTTTAATACTAGCAGTTTTGTTAAGTCATTGGAGTTAATTCTTTCAAAGTTTTGGTAGATATTTGCTGCATGCTACAAATCATCTCAAAACTTTTTCATCAGAATCTTCTAACAGAAATCTTAGAGCTCATGAGGCAGCACTTTATCTGTCCATATTCAGCTTCCTCCTATTTCCTATATATTCATAGCAGCACCAAGCAAGTCCCATGGGTGTTTTTTTGCAGTGATTTTTCTATAATGTCTCTATTGCAAAATAATGTGCAAATTTTCTAATCCCTTTATAGAAGAAGACTGCAAGAGGCAACAAAAGCTGGGTAATGTCTCCTTGGCAGCTGCTGCAGCCTTGGAAATTTAATCTATTTCATTGATACTTTGGTCTTTCTTGTGGAGTTTAAATAAGAACCCAACTGGTTGCACGTCTGAAACTAGTACCTGCAACGTACCTAAACTGCTGGGCTTTACTGCATCTATAGTTCACAGCTGTTGCAGCTAAACCATTTAAGGACTAACACACTGAAATATTCAAAAGTTACCACGTATTTTCTGTAGGAAATCCTATGAAATACCAAGTTGCTAGAGAACATCTCATAATGATGCAGTGTTGATTTATTTTTTTTCTCTCCCTACAATAACTTTTATGGGTTGTCAGTCCCATAACAAGCTGTTGTCTTCACTGTATCACAGGGGATATTTTCTACATTAATCACTTCATTTTTGAGTGTTCAAATCTTGCATGATGGAGAAAAGCCAAAAGTAGTCAGTCTGCATGTTTTGCAGGGTCTAAGCATTATAAAATTTAAACTTTCCAAGCTTGTCTTGAATTTGGTTTAACACACAAAATTATGAAATACAAATTTAGGAACAAAAGTGAAGATTTTGGTGAACTCAATGCCAGATATATGTTTCTTTCTTGATGTGAAGCTTACTCAAACATACCTGATTGTTCCCAACACAAAAATTCATAGTAAGACTTTAACTTCACTGATGAATTAGATAAAAATACATGGCAGTTGTTTGTGATGTGTGCCTGAAGGAAATCTACTGGTCAAAGTGAGTTGGTTTTGACTGTGTCAGGAACAAGGAATGGCTAAAACAATTTAAAAATCCATTAAATGTTATTTCAGTGTCAAAAAGCCCTATGAAATTATTTTCTGGGGGAAAGGAAATTTCTATAAGCTTGCATTTTCACTTTTAAGTTAAATTTTCTTGGATCTGTATAAATAAGGGTTCTACTGCTGAAGACCATCCTCATGTCAGGGCTCTAGACTGTGATCAATTCCCCTATTGACTTTCTTTGAAAAGTTAACTTATTTCTGATCTTTAATGTGTAATATTTTCACATTTTTAAAAATATATTCTTGCTGTTCCTGAGCCTTTAATCACTCTAAGTGGTGGATTTTGTCCCTTGCAATAACATCCTTAACATCACGATTTTCTTTTTCAGTCACTGCTATAAATAAGATCAGTGGAGATGAGCTGAAAATATGCAACTAAATTGATATTGTAAGAAAAAATGTTGAACCACTAGAATGTGAGTGATTTAGCAATACTTGGATAAGAGTGATGGCTACTGGTAACTTACTACCAATATTGTCTTGTCCAACTGTTGACTTCTTTGGAGGTTTTTTTGTTTGATATTCTTTGTTTTTCTGCCATTTCTCTTTGGACAAAAGTACTTTACCTCTCTGAATAGTTACAGGGGTTAATTTGTTAATGTTAACATAATGCTGAAAGTATCAGACTTTCTATTAATTCTGGGAATTACAATTTTTATCATGAGTTTCGTATTATTAATTAGTGGATTTGGAACATGACTAATTCCTGCATATGCAAAGGCTTCTGTGATGGCAGCGCATTAAGCGGTTTGCATTTAGCAAGCAAACAATGTGCAAATGGATTTCAGAGGAATGTTTTTCATCTTTGACATTTGAGTTAACTAAATTGCAGTTCCTGCTCCATAGCACGGGCTGAAAACTTAATTTAGAAACCAAGTCTCTGTGACTCCAGGTGAGTCAGTTTGTAATTCACCTATCCTCAAACAAGGAAATTATCCTACTGTGGCAAGGGATTTAACTGGTTATATGTAGCTGAGCATTAGTAGTTGTTTGTCTTACAACTGTTTTTCAGATTGGAATGCAGCTAAGACTTGCTGCTGTATTTACACATTTTATTCAGCATTTGGGACACCAGTTCAACATCTGTAGTACTCTGCAGTGCACCAAATCAGCTCAGGTAACTTGCAGCTGCACAGTTACCCGCCAGCAAGCTCTGAAGCTGTGGTGTGGGAAGGCACACATTTTAATACAGCTAGAAATTTTAAAGCCATCTTTTCAGGGCAGTTGTTGATGAATGAGGTAACACTGCTTTATTTACTTACATGCACAGGTCAATAAGGTTCTGCACACCCTTGATGGCATTAAAATATAAAATTAGCTCATCCAATACCCACTTGAATAGCAATGGCTGAGCAAGGAAAAAATTTACATTAACTTCTTGCAACGTTCTTCTCATTACCTTAATCATGATTTGGCACCTTAAAATGCAGGACATGTATATTAGGCTTCTACTAGAACAAAAGAATTGCCTCAGGAAAATTACAGACCAGCCGAGATGTGTGCTTGTGATTAAATATGCCACTTGAGACACAGAGTAGCTGATGTTGTTTCAGTTTCCAGATAGGTTTGATATAGTTAAATTCATGTATCATAAAATCAGTTAGGGTTGGAAGGGACCACAAGGATCATCTACTTCCAACCCCCCTGCCATAGGCAGGGACACCCTACCTAAGATCAGGCTGCCCAGAGCCTCACCCGGCCTGGCCTTAAACACCTCCAGGAATGGGGCCTCAACTGCCTCCGTGGGCAACCCATTCCAGGCTGTCACCACTCTCGTGCTGAACAGCTTCCTCCTCAACGTCCAGCCTGAATCTCCCCACCTCCAGCTTTGCTCCATTCCCCCTTGTCCTGTCACTACCTGATAGCCTAAAAAGTCCCTCCCCAGCTTTTTTGTAGGCCCCCGCCAGATACTGGAAGACTACAATAAGGTCACTTTGAAGCCTCCTCTTCTGCAGACTGGCAGAGGTGCTCCAACCCTCTGATCATCCTTGTGGCCCTTCTCTGTCCAAGCTTGCATGTGTGAAGTGCTGCATTGGCTTTACCCCAATATCACAATTATACTGATGATTACAGAAGACCCATCAGATAATCTCCTGTTCTCCTGTAGACAAAAAGAAAGCTGCTTTCTAAACTCCTCCTTCTTGACCATTCAGTAGCAGCTGGAAATCTAATGCGCAGGGCAAAAAGTCACTGCTCAAGGGAAAGTACATCATCCTCACTGTGTTTCCTGTGTTCTTCCATTTGCCTTTTAGTAAGCCTTCTAATGCCTCCTTATGCATGCATTAAACAAAGAGATGTGGCAAACTAGAACTCTGTAGAATAAAGAGCTTCCCATCATCTCCCTTGAGGGTGTTGGTGTTAGAAGCTGAACTATTGGATATAAGTGAGTGAGAAACAAATACACTGTTGGAGCTAGTGTTACTTTTCAATAGCCTTGTCTTTAGGAGTACTTTGAAAAGCGAAGGGCTGATCTCTGTTACACTGTAAATCATCTACTGTCTTGGCCTACTTACTGGATAAGAGAAATGCATTCTGCCACCCAACCGAATCTATTAATCAGCTTCTTGGTACATGTTGGATCTGACTAGAAGCAAAGCTGCTTTTCCAATCTGCAGGGTGTTGACGTTTCCATTCTGAAGTGAGAAGAAACTGAGATCTTCTACATTTTTCATGAGAGTGAGTGAAAAGGCTACACTTTAAAATAGAAGAAAACCTGGTTAAGGAATCGGCAATTTCTAATTAAGCAGAGATTTGAATCTGGATCCCTCTTCTCCCAGGTAATTGATCCACTGGCAAGCCTCTTGGTTATATTAGTTAGTTTTTCCCCTCTCCATGTTTTAATCTGACTTCTGGTGAAGGCTTTCTTACAAAAAAGACTTCATCAGAACTATCATGTGTCTGCGAGAAGTTTCTTTCTTATAATTTCTTTGATCAAAATACTTCTTTATTTATGAAGTTCCCAAATGTTTCCACTTTGTTTGCAGATGCTAGCATAAGAAAAGTAGCTCCAGCCCAATCATTGACAAGACAAATGTTGGTGTCTTTGAGCTGGAAAACCAGACTGTGAAGTTCTTTTCTCCTTCTTCAGGATAATGGCCATATTTTCATTTAGTGATGCTGCATATTTCATTCCTCTTATTAATTTTGAAGGAGAGAAGTAGGGTTAGAGAGCAGATGACCCAAAAGTAGAACTGCAGCACAAAACAATGTTTGTTTTCATCTCTCCTTTCTCTTGTTCCTCCACACTGCAATTAGGACAGGAAAAGTCTGGTCCAGCTGTCATGGAAGCCTGATTTATAACTACAGTTTCAAAAATGAATACATTATGCTTTTTATAGCTACTGTCAACAGCTACCAGGACAGAACAACTTGTGCAGCTGGCATAAGAACCCAATGTCAAAGCTCAGTTTAAGAAAACATTCTGCTTTCTTGGGCAACTGTCAGATGCAACAACTGAATTTGGCCTTGATTTAATCTTGCCTTTCCAAATTCACAGAGAAACAACTGTCTGGTTGGAACACAGGTAGAGGAATTAGATGGGGAAGGGTAAATTAAAGAGCAGCAGCACTGTGGGTTGTGTTCATAATACCATCAGTGAGAAGCAGCATGCTCTGTTGCATGTTTTTTCAGCTGATATTTTGACATTTCTTCCTGAGCCAGTTGGGAATAGAGTTTGGTAGAAAACGGTTTTCTTGGCCCTTGAGGTTTTTGAGACTTCAGACAGTTTTATTTGCTCTGAAAGAGAAATGTGAGTCATTTCAGCTTATCGGAGCAAAGCCAAACAAATAGAAAGCATACAGATGCAAATATATCCAGGTGACTGCAATACTCAGTAAAGACATAGAAATGCATGTTATCATCTGTAATCATCTCTCTTAATATTTTATCTGCAGATATTAGATGTTCTGTGTAGGAGAGAATAAAGATGAAGTACAAATTTTTGAAGTGTTATGGTAAATTTTTCATTGCAACAAATGCCTTAGAAAACAGCTGGTTAACCGTGTCAGAATATAGAAACAACCTGTACAGTATTATTAAATCAGAGGCATATTTTTTCCATAGCGATTTTGAATGGCATGCAGTGTGTTATCTAACTTTCTATACAGCAGTTTCTGTTTGGGGGGGAAAAAAATAAATAAAAAATTAGCCTTTGGGATGGGATGCCAGACTGAAGCTGGAAGGTGTAGCTTGGGTTCTATTCTTGGTACAGTCAGAGCCCTCTGAGTGCTGGTAGCCTCACCAGAACGTTTGCCAGATATATTGCATGTATATAGTCAGCACTGCTTTCAAATGAGTGTGAGGGTGACAATTACTCTTAGCTTGAGGCACCACCTTTTTTAGCATAATAAATACATTTCAATCACTAGAAATGGGCCCAAGAGGCAGAAATAGATGATTTTATTAAATACAGCTTTTAGCGGAGAACTTTTCCTCTGCTAGCAGGCAAGCAAATTACTGTCATATATGATGTGTGAGGAGATTGACAATGTACCACTTTGGAGTGGGAAAGTCAGGAAAATAGCCAAAATTACCATTACAGAGCAAACTTATTATGTAGTCTTGTCAAGCCTTCTCTCTGGCCCATGGATTTTCACAAAAGGAATCATTTCTTTTATCATGGATTTTTCTGACCCACAGTTCATACTAGAAAGGCACCTCATTAGGTCGTAAGGAATATGTGCTCAAAGCATGGGAAAAATATTGTCAAAAGTACTTCGCCTGCCTGCTCTCTCCTTTGAAGTGTATTAGGAACTTGACATCCTTTCTATAAGTAATTATACTTTTATTTTAGATTCCTTAAACAATAGTTATCACCATGCCAATTTTTCTTCTAGTCATTTCTCCCCCTTTATGTAGCAGATATTTTTTTGTTAACAGTGTTTTCCTTGAGAAGATGCTTAATACATCTTAAACTAAGGTATAATCTAAGTACTCCCTCCAAAAAAATAAAACAGAAATATGGGTAACTCATGATTTTTCCATGCTGATTTAAAACAGCAGCCTGAGTAATCTGATCTAGTGTGAGGTGTCCCTGCCCATGACAGAGGGATTGGAACTGGATGATCTTTGAGGTCCCTTCCAACCCTGATAGTTCTGTGATTCTGTGAACATTTTTGGTGGCTATTTCCCTTAATTTCAGTCATTCTAGGTTATCCAACCACATGAACACAGAAAACAATTAAAAGCCCTGATCCTGAAGTGGTCATAGAGGGCTTCTATGCACATGTGAGCAATCGGATGGAACTGAAGCTTTCATCTCAAGAATTTTCAAGTGAAGATGCAACAGAGGCGAACATTTTGAAACTTGGAAAACTGATTTGACATTTAATCAGGCTGTGAAACTGAATTCTTCACAACAGGAAGATGCTAGAAAAAACTCTGATTTTTTTATACAACAAATGCTTTTTTGACATTATACCAAATTGAGATAAAGTGTAAATAACATCTCAGAGGGAAGTGACTTAAACTAGTTAAAATGGAACTGTCAACGTGTGTTTTGACACTTTGCCATCAAAACAGACATGATCCTATGTAATATTTCTGTTGTGTTCTTTCAGGCAGCCTGGAAACCACCAAAATACATATGGTTTCATTTCATAAATTTAGAAATACCCTTTTCCCCCCGCTTTCTTCCACAAGGAGTAATCAGTGTCTTTTTGTCAAACCATCCCAGAATGATTAGATTAGCTCTTCATTTTGCCAGGTTTAACTCCGAATTTTTTCAACTTTCAAAACATTATAGTTTATAAAAATAACACCCAAGCCCACCAAGTGTGTAGGTATGTTTGTATTCAGATGTTTTTCATGTTTATTTTTTTACCTTGGGTATTTATTTATATGACACTTCTCTTCATATGTGGTCTAGCAAGCTCATAACATTTATTGTTGGGATTCGGGAGGTCGCTACTGGCTCCTTGTCTTTTTCTGGAGAAGGGTGTTTGAACTGCAAACAAAAAGAAGTGTTCAGTGCATTTGTAAAGTGGAGACAGCACATATTCCTATATGTTTAGTCAGAACAGCTTTGAAGAGCTGTTTTGACTAAAATCCTTGAAATAGCTGCCTTATCCTATTTAGATAGTTTGGAATTGGAAACTGCGATGATTGTGGTTTTCTTCAGCTTTTCTGTTGCCAGTTCTTCTTTTCATGCTTACTGTTCTTGCAGTATCAGCTACAAAATTCTCCCAAAGGCAGGCACTCACTGTTTAAATGTAAGACACTCTCTCTGCCCCAAGGAATTTACAATCAAAAGGCTCGAACAGACTAAAGGGAAAGAAAAATACCCCCCAAGCCGAGGAGCAGAAGCTTCTTTTCCTAGCACAGGACTCTAGCCATCAGGTCAGTCTGGGGCACTTGGGAGTATGTACATGTGAAAGTTATTGCACCATTGGTTAGGATGTGAATTTACAGTACACTGGCTTCTCTGCACTGACCTCCCAGGTGGGCACTAACTGTGAAGGTTTTTATTCTGCTGGAGCAGCTAGTGAGGAGTGTGCTGTAAACGACTCGGTGAAAGCTGCTCCTGGCATAGGTTACAGCATCCTTGAGACTGCTGTAAGGAACAACCTCATTGCGTGTCTGTCCGCTTGCCGCTCTGCCTGTCCCACTGCAAGTACTGATCACCTGGGTGCACAGTGTTAGCCCACTGTGCTCTGTAGCTCTGAGCTACAATAAAAACCTGTTCTTTGGGGGGAGCTTGTGAGGTTATGGTTTGTCCTCACCCTAACTGCTAGAGTGTGAAGGTGCTTTTGAAAGAGCTGTTCTTGTAGACTGATATTTCAAAGTGCATATTTACCTTAAAGCACTGCGCTTGTACTTTGCCGTCTCTACAGCAAGGCTGGGATTGCATCTGCAGGCTGTAACCCATCCTGACCAGGAATCAGAACCTAGTCTTGGCACTGGAATGTTTTTCTCCAGCTTTTTGCGAGTCTACTCTCAGGCAATTATTTGGGAATAGTATATAATGATCAGAATCCTGGCATTATAAATTGGACATAGCAATACTTTAGCAAATGGAAGACTCGTTCTGGAATCAAAAATGTTTTCTAATTGTGAAATTATTAATTTTGGTATTGTCTTTTTTCCCATTTATCTGGAGGGTGTTTTCAAGAGCTTTGGTTATTTTGATTACAGTAATATGATTTATTTTCTTTCTGAAGAGAATATGAGCATTTGGGAGGAGCACCAAAAGATGAAAATTGTGTGTGCTCATGAATATGCACATTAAGAGGAGGGAAAAATTACTTTGGGCAAATTCTGGGATAAACTACAAGAGTCACACAGTTGAAATCTGTCACTCCGCTGCACAGAAGGACAAAACCTGCTGAGTTCCCTATGTGTCTCTGTCCAGTGCCAAATGTCTGTAGGACCTGCCTGCTGAAGGAAGGAATGGGAAGCATTTGAATGTGTTGCTATTTCCAACAAATGCTGAACTACTGGTTATGTTATGAAGGACTGGTAGTTGCAAACCACTGGTATCCTCTCCTCATTGCTGCTATCCAGTTGCCTGGGTGACTTGAGGGATTTACTGTCAGATCTGTAACGATGTTGCATGGGTGGAAGACTTTTTAGTCTTGCCTTGTTTCATTTTCCTCTGTCCAGCTCTGTGATAATTTGTATGGAGCGCATGTTGCTTGGCTATCTATACTTGACTTTCAGCTTAGGTGGTTTTTATCTGCCATTATGTATTGAACAGTTAAAAAAACATCTCCACTTTCTGCAGAATAAGTTGTGTCAAAATTGTTGCGAGTGGTAGTGATAGTACGTTCTGTTGTCTAAGGAGCTGCTTGATGTTCTTCCAGCTTTTATCCCCTGTATGTCCTGTTTGCATTTATCATCCTTTATGATGTGTAATCAGCTTCAAACACAAATGTTTTGGCACATTTGCCTTCCATAAGCTCTAATTCCAGAAGTGAACTGCTATTTTAAGGTGAATAGTTTAATATTGCTAAGCTTTACATTTTGACCAACTGTCATTGAGCTATGGTAGGCAGAAATGCTAGTTATTATTTTGGAACCGGTGGTTATGATTTTATTTTCTTAATGTAAGCAGCAAATGCAGTTGAGGGAAAGCTCTTCCTGACTAGAATAGTGTTGCCTGCCGTTTTCCTTCAGACTAGTTATGAGAGCACAGTATGTCTGCCTGCACTGCTGCTTTCCTTCGCTTCATTCCAAGGCACAGCACGCTGTATGCATTTCTCATACTTTATGTACCTAACGATGGACATGGAATCTGAACCCAAGGTTTCATTAAAAGTAACAGTGCATATAATCTCCAGTCTAGGAGTGGACAGCTGCTGTATCTCATAGGCTGAATCTCATACCAATCCAACTTGGTGCAGTCCCAAAGCGCTGCAGAAGTCTCTGTGGTGCCAGAAATGGAAGAGCCACACTTAATTTTGTGCTGCTTCTGGGTTAATGCATTCAGGCATCTCTGCAGTGCAAGAGCTGGTGTTTCTGCTGCTCGGATTGGTGCCTATTTGTCTGGGTGTGTCTGTGCCCAGCATTCACACGTCATGTTTTCCCTCTAGAAAACAGTCACTTGAAATTCATTAAATGTAGATATTGAGAATTAAATACTGCTTTTAATAGGAGCAGTGACAAAACATTGTACTGTTACGGTAGAGTCTTGTTTTACCAGACTGTGGAGGGTAGTGAAGATTAGGGGATTCACAGGTTCATTTAATTAATTTACTAATTGAGAAGCCTGTCTTCATCACCTTAAAAAACCCAACCAACCAAAAAAACCCCACATGAGTCTGGTAGCCTTTTAGCCACAGATATTTAAAACTTTCTCAAGTTCTTATGTAGAACTGTGGTTACATTACTTTCTTACTGTTCTTATCCTTCCTGAAGGAAGCCTGCTGAAAATGAATTCTCCTAGCACATTTTTCAATAACTTTCCCAAGAAGACATCATTTTCTTTAAGCAAGGCAGATACTGAGTTTTCGATATAGCTGCTAAAATTCCATTCTTCATTGGAATTCTTAACATTTGTAATCAAGTATGCTACTAGAAATGTCTCACGCTGTAATACATCCTTAACAAGATGTAGAAGTAATAGATAAATCCCATTTCATGTAATGCAAACTTGCCACTATTTCAAAAGAATAAAAATAATGCCTGACTGCTTTTCTGAGATAGTAGCTTCCTGATGAAAAAAAAAAGATTTGTCCCTTGTTTGTCATTTAAAATGGAAATACAGTAAGAGTGATTGGGCAAGTTCTTTGTTACAATTACAACAGAGGAATGAGCTGGTCATAGTTGCAGCACATGTGTGAGCTTCCATGACTGGAATGCATTTTCCAGGGTGTTCATACCTGAAGTAATACCAGGCATACTACTTCCTTGAGTTTTGGTAGTGTAGGCTTTTATATACTGAATCTAGTGCCTAATGGAATTGCTTTATTGCTCTGTGTACCAGTGATAGATGAATAACTGAAAATGTTACGCTATTTGCATACATAATTGTTTGAGAATATTTAAAGCAGACATTTGCTATTACTGATTTATTGAAGCCACTACTGCATCTTTTAGAAGCTGTGCAAGCTGAAGAGATTGTTTAGCTTGCTTGTCTTCTCCCCTCACCCTGACTCACAGAGGTCAGGGCACTTTGCTCGGCTGCTTGCTGCTTCATGCGCAATTTCAGGCAAAATAAGCAGATTCGTGGCCATACTGAGAAAGGTGCTGCCAACCCAACCCCTACTGAGCAGTCTGAGTCAGCACGCAGCAGCTTTATGAGGGCAGCACAGCCTGGAGGTAGGTAGTTGATTCCCGTTTTCAGATCGCCAATAAGATGTATTTTGTGCCCTACGTCCTACTTCTTAAAGCATGCTTGTTCCATGCTCAGACCCAGACAAGCCCTTTGCAGGTCCCTCTCTAAAAACGTGGCTTAGGTTGCAATTGTAAGTGACCTTGCAGCAGTTTCCCCCCAGTCTCACAGGGCATGTGCAGCCAGGTTGTCACTGGTAGGTGTTCATTTTACTAATGAAGTTATGTGGTTATATTAGAAAGATTTATCTGAAACACACTTTAGAAATGGGTCTGGGCTGGTTCGTTTTACAAAACAAGCAGAGCTTTATTCCCTCACATGAAGAGAAAAATGCAATTCTGAAATCTCCCCATCTTCAAAGTGAGAGGTCTGTCCACAGCATTCCTATGCTGAAGGCTGGTTAAAAACTGCTTAATAAGTACAACCTGCTTTTTCAGTACAGACATTCACTTTAGCCACTGAGATGCAGACTGTGAGTTGTTTCAGCTGCTGTAATCACCTAAAAATTTCCTGGGATGATTTCAGAGACACATTTTTTACAGGAGTTTTAGGGGTTTTTTTAAATCTTATTGAATGTTCTTTTTCCATTCTGTTCTGTCTTTTTGAGAGTTTTTACAGTGTCATGTCTAGCAACAAAATAAGTGGATTGTTGCTTCACCTTGATGTTTTGGATCTTTAGTTCACAACCCACATAGAGGAGATACCTGCTATAGAGAGTTAATCATATATATATATATGAGATATATATGTAGTTTTTCCCAGAAACACACCACTCCCATGCTGGTGCAAAAAAAAGATCCATCCTGGATATTTGTATTGCTCTATAAAGATCTGATAGTAAATATGATTAGGTGAATTGTAAAACATTTATAAGCACAATTTTTTAGGATCAATATGAATAAAGGATGCTAGCTATATTTCTGGCATCAAAAGATGTCTCTTAAACCAACTCTGCAAGTTAAGCCCTTGAGAAAGGAGCTTTAAATAACTGTATTTCTCTAGTATCCCTGCAGTAATCCAGTATTATTTTTGAAAGATTCCTACTACAGAGTAAGTTAAGCAGCTGTGTCTTAAAGCACTTAACCTTTTGCTTTCATTATATTTGGCAAGAGAGGTATGTCTACAGCTCTCACCTGTCCAGTCAGTTATGCTGTGTGATTTGTAACTTCATTTGGAAGCATCTGTAAGATAAATTTCTGTTATCACTGTATTTTCATTAACTTTATCCATATGAAATAATTTTCATATCTGATTGCATCCTATCTGCAAATATCTTAATTTACCCTAGATACTATTTTAAGATTGGATTCTTAATCCTATATCCTTTAGCCATTTGTGATGGTTTGGGTGTTGTGTGGTAAAGTATGCATCAGAAACAAGATGTCTCCAAATGAATTTTCATCAAAAATTAAAGCCAAAAGCCAAATAGTGGGACACTATTAGTTAATGTGTCGAAGGAGATCATTATTGAACCAGCCAGTTAGGCCATCTTATTCCCTTTGATCAGTCTGCTCTTGTTTGACCATGCAAATGACAAGTTGCTGCTTCAATCTGTATGAAAAAGGTCTGGTTTTGCTTGCAACCATAATTCTGAGAAAAAAAAGAAAACTGAGATTTATGAGCTTCATGATTATTTAACTATTATTTCCCATACATTTTTAATAGTGCCTTTCATGCCTGATAAATGGTGGTAATACCTGTGTTCTAGTTTCTTGTAGAATTTGATGGAGATATCTAAAATAGGTCACTGTTTGCACAGTTTCTTGTAGGTTCTACCTAGATTACAGTGAGGTAAAATTTTACTTTATGGTTTAACATCATCACTATAAATCTCAAAATGCCTAAAACAGAATGAAGGCTTGTTAGAGAGTTTTGATACTAGGAAGAGCTCATTCATGGATCTTTTGCCTCTGGAAAGCCTCAGAAAGAGATTTAAATAAGACAAATAATTTTGTCTTTAGTGCAACAGCTAAGATATGTCACTTATCACCTTTGTGAATTATTTATGTGAAGATGAAAGCATTCACTGATACACTTGCAACTTACAAATAGTTTTAAAAGACTACAGGTCTGGGAACCCAGTCGTCACTGAGTTTAAAAATAAACAGCTCCCCAGTCTTTTCAAAGTGCAGACTGAAAACACTGCATCCCAGCATTAACTGGCTGGACTTTCCAAGGACTATTTTGTTACATCACAATTAATATTCCTGTGAACTATTGGTAGGGAACTATCAGTGTCCTTATAATATTGGACATGGCAGTAGATTTCTCTCATTGGAGTAGTTAATTAATGTGAGGGGTTTTTTTTTTAATTATTTTTGTTTATTAATTTTCAATATTCAGGAGTCTTGCCTCCCCAGCCACTAATTTTGATAATAATTGGTTCTTCACATGGTCATGGAAACATTATACAGATGATAACATAGACTCTAGAATGTTTAAGAAANTGGTGTATTGGAAATGAATAGGTTATGAATTACAAATACTATTTTTTTAATGAATATTATTTTTATTATTAATATTAAAAATGGTGGGAAAATCCCTGAGATTCTTTGGCTCTTTGGTTGACAGGAAGTAGTTGCACAGGATTAAACAGTTATTCAGCAGAGCTAATTTATAGCTCAGCATGGCATGGCAGAATGCAATAAGACAGTGACACTGGCAGAAGCAGAAAGCAATGGCAGCAGGCAGCAGCAGACAAAGAACCACGAATACAATGGCAGAGCACGTTGTGGTACCTGCTCATCTCTTTTTATCAATACAGCCTGAGACTAATGAGCCTTTAGACACAGAATAGCCAATCAGAACGGCAGTTAGCCAAACTTGACCATATTAGGCGAAGCTATAGGCTTACTTTACCCAAATCTGGGAAAAAAATAGGCCTTGCACAAGGCAGGCAGAAGCCAAGTGTATGTGTCTTGTTTACCACAAGATGCAAAAAGGAGTAAAACAAGTCTGGGCAAGCCAGAGTCCTTAGACTCAGTGGCTCCAGGTTCTTTGTCCTCTTTCCCGTGGTTGCTTCTCCTCATAGAAGGATGAAGAGCAGAAAACCATGTCTGGACAAGCCAGGACATGTTCAAGCCTATTTTGGCCTGTTTGGGTGTACCACAACACTCGGATACATAAGGCTGAAAATTTATATACATGCACTAACTTATCTCTATTTTACTGTTTTGCTTTGACATGAAAATTTCACATTCTTCATGTAACTTTGATCAGTGCTTTTAAAGTAAATGTTGGCAAAGCTACACGAGAAAATGAGAAAGCTGATTGGACATTTAATTTGCTTTAATAAGAAAGCTGACCGGGCATCTTCCTGTGATGGAGCCCCACACTTGCTGTTTCAGGCACAGTCTCCTATCCCAGCTGTGACTGCTAACTGGCAAATGGTGGATGTCTGTCTCCCATGACCAGCAGTCAGACTTGCTGCAAAAAGTTAATATCATATTCAAAAAGATTGACTATTATTTCCGTTGGTTATTTTGTCGAAAGAGTACACAGAATGTTTCTCCAGATGTTTACCTTCTTTTGCGTAAGGGAATTTGAGGATATCCTCAGTGAATGCAACATGAGGAAGCTTTAGAAAGCAACAGTCGTCGCTTCTTTTGGTGTGTTTTTGTTTGCTTGGTTTTGTTTTTCTTTCTTTATGGAAATAATACTTGCATGTAATGGAAATGAACCCTATTTTAGTGATTTAAACCACGCAACATTGATATGTATTATTGATTATGGCAAACAGTTGACATTTCTTTTTCTTCATGCCAAATACTGGGCAGTGAGGCACACTAATGCAAAGAAAAGATATGACATTTGCTGAAACAAAAGTACAGCAAAAGCAGGGTAATTGCAGGCTCAAAATATGTTAAAATAAGTATATCCAACTCCTGTGTAAAAGTTGAAATTGTTGACGTATCCTGGTCTTTGTATTTCTACTTCTCAGAAGCCTCAGTACGTGCTTTTGAAGTGTGACTTGTGTGGCATGCACAGTTGGATCACTTCTATGCGATAAGTAGTCTTGTGAGCAGTAGAACAGAGCCTGGCTTCCTGTAGTTTTGTATCTCCTGGTTAGATAATCTCATGTCTAATACTTTGACAATGTTGAAGCTTTTCTTTCATTCATACTGTGTCTTTCACTTCTATTTCCTAGGGCTTAATATTGTACCTGAGATCGTACTTCAGACTTTCCCTTATGGAGGTATGAATTTCAGTCTGGTTTGTTTTTTTTTCTCCCCAGCACCTCTATTTTAACATTGTTTGGAACTTAATATTTTTCAAGGCAGTATCTTTCTTTCCAGCTTTAAGATAGAACTTTAAAAACATTACTAGCATGTACTCAGACACCCACAGAACCACACCACTTTAATCATTTATAGAAAGAGAAAAATACTGCAATAACACTACCTTGTTATATTCATTTTAAATAAAATTTATACCACTGTCAACATAAAATTGTTCTCTCAGTTATTGTTCAATTACATTTTCAATACTTGAAGTCAATAGCTGTACTGTGCTTCTGTTTAATATAGCTTGCCATTGGGACATTGAGTTTTTTATTTGCCTAATGCTTTCATGATCTTGATTCTGGTTTTCCAACAGTTCTTATTTTCTGCAACCTTCTCATACCTGTAGAGAGATGTTGGGTTCTGTTTTCAGTAATGTTAATCAGTGATCTTGAAATAGAAAGAAAATGAAATTAAAAGAGCAAGAGGAGTGATAGGTAAAAGTTAGTCTCAAATTTGAGATGGTGAAAATAAATGCTCAGTTGGATTTTATAGGGAGGAATTTCCAGGAACTGAAAAAGAAACAAACCCCAATCACAAAAAAAAAAAACCAAAAAACCAACCAAACAAACAAACAAAAAAAAACAACAAAAAAACAAACACCCAAACCAAACAAAAAAAAAGACAGAAAACACCATCCTCATTTTGTGAACTGCCTGTCTAGAAAATGATTTTTTAATCTTTTGGGTTTTGCCTGCAGAAGAAAAGGATCAGATGCCATTAAGAATTCTCTCAAAAGAGAATGAAATATTTTGGGTATAACTGGAAACTTCCTGTAAATTTCTGCATTGTGGAAAAGGCACTTCTATGGGGAGTCATTCTACTGAGAAATTCTTGAATCACTTTATTCAGCATCTAGGGAAGAGAGGTCTCTAATACTCTGTAATTTGAAACTACATCCTTAAAATTAAATTGTGCATTTGGTATTCAAACAGTAAGAGAAGGGATCAATACTGCAACACCAATTCTCACTCTTTACACCTGTGGTCTTAGATTCCCTGTTTACATTGTTACAGCCACAGGCTAGATGGATGGCCCATAGAAAGAGACATATGTGACTATAACAGTGTAATATTTTAGTGTTTAGCATGCTACACCAAGACTCCAGAAAACTGAATTCAGTCCTTGCTTTTTGTTCTGCATGTATTTAAGTAAATGAAGTACTTTGGGGCTCACTTCCTTCTTGCAAAATATTATTTAGCTATTTATTAGGAAGGAGCAATGGCTAGTTAAATTGAAAAACAAAGCAAGCAATAAAAATAAAGAAAAAAGGAAAAAATGTGAAGCTCTTGGCTCTTTGGAATTATCTGAGGAAGTGAACCATGTCAGGTGGATGAGCTGAATCCTTCCTCTAGTATATTTTACCTTTTTACAAGCTGAAGCCAATTCTGTTTTTCGGCTGTGTTTCTTTCCTGATCAACAATTGCTTCAAATGTTTCTGAAGACACAAATCCCATTTTTTTACAGGCAAAATGAATGCAAAGTGCCATTACCTTGTGGAACACCTGCTTAATGAATATATGAAGTGGCCAAATAGATTTCATTAGTATCTTATGCTATATTGTTTCTCCTTCAGTATCCTCACCAGCTTGCTGTACTGCTGTTATTACTGTTTGCTTCCCTTATCTGTGTTGCATTCAAGTCATCCTGGTTTTATATTTTCAAGTAACGTTTTGTGACAAGCTGTATGAAATGTACTCCAGAAGCACAGACACAATTGCATTCATTGCTGTGACTGTTACACTGAATTTTCCAATTTTCTTTTTTTTAAGGGGGAAAAAGTCATCCAGTCATCCTTGGTATAGCCATGTCCATCAACTAAACCTGTGAACTGGATTCTGCATGCTATAGCTTTCCTTCTTTTGCTACTGCTTTGTCTTTCTGACAGAGATGCAGAAAGAAAGCATGGACCACTGTCCATCACCATTGCTCTAAAAGTCATTTCGTATTGATGGCAGACAAATGCTGTATGCACGTACAGGTCACTTAAAGCCTGTGACAAATAGTCAAGTGAGGTATAACTGAGGAGCCCTCTCTGAGTTAGGACAGACTGTCCCAGTAGCCCTGTAAGTTTCTATGCCTTGTAGCACCAGAGGGATTTGAGTAATGTTCTCCAGCATGTTTGGTATCTACTCCAGAGATTAATCTTGGACTAGCAGTGATTTAGCCTTGTCGGTGCATAGTCTGCTTGGCTGTTAAGGACTTCTCTGTTTCTCTCTGCTTAAAGAGAGTCAAGGCATATGTGAATCATCCACAATTTCCATCAGGTTGTTCAGAAGTCTGTGTACTTTATTGGAAGCCATGTTCTTTGAGGTGAAAATGAGTGAGGCATTGACATAGAATGTCTTCAGTTTTATTATTTACTCCTGCTGTAGCACATATTGTGGAATTAGTTTTTACCTAGATCTTGACTTCATTACCCAAGAATGCTTTTAATTGCAGCACACATCAATATACTGTGTCTTTGTAAGTGAAACATAATAGATGTTTTGTCTGACCCAGATTCAATTTATTTGATCTTTAATCTTTATTGAAAATGTTTTCCTTATTTAGAACAGAAAATGGCTCAGTCTTTTTAGAATGTTGTGAGGAAGTATACAAGTTCTGTTAATCAGAGAGAAATAGTTTGTTTTAGTAAGGAGTTGGTGTATATTTTGGATATATCATGACTGCAAAACAATATCTATGGCTATTGCTTCAGACTGCAAGGGTGAAGCAGAAGTGGCTGAGCATATACTCAGGTCTTAATTTCTTTTCCTAGCATGGGAAAACTTTAGGTTTTAGCTTCTTTTCATAGTGAAATGAAGTGCGTATAGTTCTCCTCAGTGTGAATATGACTGTCTGTATTCTAATACCTCTTTGACCTCTTGGCAGACTTCTGGTAAGCTTAAGCTCTTGGATGCTCTTAAAGATATTAAATAACCGCATGTCATACAAAATTAGGAGACTAAAAGAGGATGACTTCTGTATTTTAATTGAGTGTGAAAGCCCATTTGTCAGAAGGTCTAGACCTTGTCTTTGGGAGGAAGACTGCAATGTGAGATTGTATATTAGAGATCAGAAAATGTAAATGTTAAGATAGCTATCATGTAGACCTCAACTTTTGAAAAGTCTCAGCATAAGTATAGATATTCGTGGACGTCAAAAACCTAATCCTGCTCCATTTCTTCCTAGCTTTGTAGATGCCAGTTTTGCAGACAAATGTTACATTTATTCTTTTGTGGTCTTTTTATTGTGTACACCCTTCACAAAATTTTAAAGACAGTGGTGTCAGCTCTTTAAACACTTTGGAATGTTTTCCAGACCTGAGTGCTTTGAAAACTTTACAAAGAACAAGACTGAGTAGAAGAATGTCTGTCTCCCTTCATGTACAACACATCATTTATTTCTTAAGAGGGAGGTCAAATACCAGGAGACATGTTAAGAAAGCCAGCTCTTAAAATATGGGATCTCAGTGGAAAATGGCTCATATAGGAATTGTCAAGTCAAGCTGACTAATCTTGGAGGCTTTAACTTTTTTGCCCCTTGTTATAACCAGAGATAGTTTAGTCAGCTTCTCTAAAGATGGAGAGCTTAAGCTTTGTAGGATCTATCGGTCCCTGAAGACTACAAAGGTAAATCCAGTCTGATGGAGCTAGTGAGGCATTCAAGGATTCATAGTGCCTGGGAGGAAAAAGAAGTAATCTGCTGGGATTGTTTAAATCTCATCCAAAAGTCCTGAGTTGCACAGACATGAAGCACAGCAAATGGGGTACTCAAAATTCAGAACAGATCATTTTGCTCTAAGTGGAATTGTTTGGGTTCCACTGAAGTCTTAAGGGAATGAAATGAGACTGCTTGCCTTGTAGAGAGCTGCTAGTGTTTGTGTGTTAAAATCTGTTGCACTATCAAATTTAAGCGAGCTGTACGTGAACATTGAAAGCATTTCAGTGATTAAGAAGTTAATATTTTTACACCTTCCAATGGTTGGTCATTCATGCTGACACTGAAAATGAAATAGTATGCCACAGGACATAGCAGCTATTCATTAATTAATATTAATTAGTAAAATTAAATATATCTGCTGCTGCATCTCATTATAAAATGAGATTTCAAGTTTAAACTCAGACCATGGTACAAAAGGAAATATACTTCATATAAAGTTATGACCTTAGCACCGTAATTCTGAGTGGATTCCAAGTTTGGCATATAGATACCTGGTGCTCTACATGGCAGACAATTTGAGTCAAATTATTTTTACTTAGAATATGAAAATATTTCTGTTGATTCTGCATCATAGAATCAACCAGGTTGGAAGAGACCTCCAAGATCATTCAGTCCAGCCTGTCACCCAGCCCTATCTAGACCGTGGCAATAAATGCCTCATCCAATCTTTTCTTGAACACCTCCAGGGATGGTGACTCCACCACCTCCCTGGGCAGCTCATTCCAATGGCAAATAATTCTCTCTGTGAAGAACTTTCTCCTAACATCACAATGATCACTTTGGTATGCCACACCTAGCGATCACAGAATGCATTTTTAACCAAACTTTATTATAATACATTCAAAGTATCCATACAAGAATGCATTTTCCATTGTAAATCAAATGACACTTTTTAGATACTAAACTGATAGTATGTGCTAGCCTCTTTACAGCAGTGAAAATTATTCTCCGGTGTCTTCACTTGTATTCAAATTACCTTTCAGTTCAGTCAGGAGGCTGGCACAGGAAGCCTAAGTGATCATGGAGGCAATGATCACCCTGAAAACTGGTGCTGGCTTTGCCTCTATGGCAAAGGCATTTGAGTGATGGGTAGCTGACAGATGAGCCCTTAGTGGAGTTTGTTTCTTGGAGTGTGATGGTTTGAGTCTTATCTACACACCCCCAGTTTGGAAATCACCCAGACTAGACTCAGCTGGTTCTGGAAATTTGAATGAATCCTTATATTTACAGCTTAGCACAATATACAAGCAGGTATTTACAGTATATACAACTGTACATATATACAAGGTAATATATACAAGAAATATACAAGGTAAAAGGTAATACAGAAACACAACAGCCCTACCAGAAACCTGAGTCCCCAGGAGGGGCTCTCAACCGTCCTTCCATCTTCTCCCCCTCCCCTACCTTACCCCAGACGTTGCCTTGTGCCCCAAGGAAGAATGGAGGGTCGGTCAGGGAGATAAGGAAGCAAGTGGATTAATCAGAGAGACGGAGGGTGAGGTCAGAGAGAAATGCAGCTCAGAGTTCAGGCTGAGCTTGAACTCTCTTAACTGTGTTTGGATTCTTGTTCTTACACAGCTCAGCAAGCCTATGAGTGAAGTAAACATCACGAATCAGCATTGTTTCTCTGTCACAGCCTGTGATATAATCCTTCTCACCAGAACTTTCTAGCTAGCTTCAAACTAGCACGTGGGGAGATTATACTGTTACAGTACCTGCTGTTACCATCAAGTCTGAAAAATCTAAGTATGGAAATGCAACAGGCTACTAAAAAGAAAACATTCAATATTGTCAGAATTAATAGCAATTTTACTCTTAAAGTGAAGTAGGAAGGACATTTTCAGAAGGAAGCTAGACTTCTCAAACCCCAAATGGGGCTAGATTCCTGGTCAGATAAATCATGATGTTGAAGGGTATTATTTAAAACAAGAGTCTGAAAAGAAGCTGAGAAGTGCTAGGTGTGGAAAGAGCACATGGTGCTGATGTCACTAACAGAACACTTGAGCTGTACTTCAAAACTGGGCTTGGATTTTGCTGGGAAAATTAAGAGGGTTTTAAGCTTCCCCTGTAAATCTCTTCTATTATTCTCTTGCCTATAGTGCTGGCAGCTTGCAGGATTTCTGGCTGCTACCCAGCAATGCTGCTCCTCTGAACCTGCAGAAATATTTTCCCACTGCATAGTCCTCAGGCCAAAAAAAAAGAAAAGAAAAAAAAAGAAAAGAAAAAAAAAAAAAGAAAGGATTTTCCTTGGCTTCAGTCCTATTCTGTGGACCCACCTGCACCCTGTAGTGTGACAGAGAGGCAGGAGAGCAGGGAGAGGGTTTTTGTGCAGACCCCTCTCTACTTTTCTGGATCTCTGCTGCTGGAAGGATGCCAAGCTTGAAGAGAAGCAGATGGAGTTTAGAAGCAATCTCTGGGAAGAAAGCTATTGCAAATAGCTCTTAGTCTGCCACTGAAACTTAAAACTGTTAATTTTCCTGGAAAATTTAGCTTTGGCAAAAAGCAAAGCAAAGGAAATCAAAGAAACACAAAAATCTTTTTCCACTTGGAAGGTATTTGGTTTGAGGTCTGTTAATAACTGTGGTAAATTCTTCATGTTTTTGGCCTAGGGGAGATCCTTCTTTTTGCACAGGCTGCTAAAACATCCTCTACTACACGGTCACTTGGGGATCTCCTACCTTTCTTTGAAACATCTAGTATTACTTACAGTCAGAAAGAGCATACTGGAAGAAATGGCATAGACTTGCAAGATCTACTTTAGCTGTTCTTAAATCCCACCAAATGAGTACTTGTGTTTGCAGTTTGGCTAATGAGCAACACAAGGCAAAATGTGCCCTTGCCTTTCCTTAGTGATACTGTGGGGTTTTCCAAGGAGAACACAGAGAACTTTTCCCAAGTGGTGAATTACCTAATTTCAGTAAATTGCCTCCTTTCCAAGTTGTACAAGCAATTCTTGTTTATAGCTCCACGAGGAGATGCTGCCAGGTGTTGTACATAGTGCAGAGAATGTATTATGATGGCAGTTGCTCTGTGACTAAAAAAAAAGAAACAAAACACTCAACTCCTTTCTCTTTATTAAAAAAAGAAATTCATTAATGTTTTCCAAGGCAATGAGAAAGCAAAGAGCATCTCCCAGGCAGAGCTCATCCTTGGTAGTAACTTCACATAGGAACATTAACAGGGGCTTTTATTATTCATAGTTTTCTTCTATTTTTGTGGAGGCAGAATAGCATTAATCACTTGATTTGACCTGCTGAAGTAGGTGCTGTAAAGTTTATTTGGGAAGAAGATAAAAAGTTTGAGTTATCTTTACTCTGGAAAGGGAAATAAGGAAAGAGTTGCATGGTAATTCCTTTCTGTAATCTCTTTCTATAAGTGTTTGGTTTGTGGGGAGAGATATTGGTGGTATCAGTTAATAATAAGAATAAGATGTAAGCTAAATTTCATTCATGTGCAGAAGATGAAGGGGAATATAACCTCAAATGTGATTTTTCAGATATGTACTCATACCTAATGGTCTGATACTTAAGAAATATTGCTGTTGCTTGTAGGTGATTGTTACAAGAGGCTTATATACAAAAATACTTTCCAACTATTAGACAGTTTCTGAAAAAAATAGGAGAGTAAGGCCAGAGCCTTAGGCAGTACCTGCTGGTCTAAGTCTTCCAAATACAGTCTACCTCATTCTCCCAATCTTCTAGACATACAGAAATAGAACCATAGAATCAGTCAGGGTTGGAAGGGACCACAAGGATCATCTAGTTCAAACCCCTCTGCCATGGGCACAGACACCCTACCCTAGATCAGCCTCATCCAGCCTGGCCTTAAACACCTCCAGGAATGGGGCCTCAACTGCCTCCTCACATCCAGTCTGAATCTCCCCACCTCCAGCTTCGCTCCATTCCCCCTTGTCCTGTCACTACCTGATAGCCTAAAAAGTCCCTCCCCAGCTTTTTTGTAGGCCACTTCAGATGCTGGAAGACCACAATAAGGTCACTTTGGAGCCTCCTCTAGACTGAACAGCCCCAACTCTTTCAGTCTGTCCTCATAGGTGAGGTGCTCAAAGGTGAATGTTTTAATATTAGATGATCCTGGACTTCTATGTGACTCTGACCTGGACTCAGAACAGTGTTAGCTTCATAAGACATTAATCACACAGTGTTTATCTTAAATAATTGCACATTTATCATTTTCATATGATATTGCTCTTCTATTATTATAATTTTCATATGATACTGCTCTTCTACTACTGCTGTGGTTTCCATATTTATTTCATGGACTATTAAATGTTGTGGCTTGTGAGATAAATAATTCATGGTTTCTGAAGCATAAATGTGTGGTTGTGCTATACAAAGGCAATATTTTATGCAGCTGTGTTTTAATTCACACTTTGTTACTTTTATAAGTATTGATTGCTATTTTATAACAGAACTATACTTTAATTTAAACTGAAATAGAGTCTGTTACTAGCAGTATGTTTGCCTTTTCCAGAAATGCAGCTTTGCAAAAGGTCACTGTACAGTTAATTCATTCATATCTTTGAATGGGAGATATTGCATGTATTGTCTTGAAACTATTCAGTCAAATGAGTACCTGGAAGAGCTGAGTAATATGTACAGAAACCTTCACCATGAGTAATATACTATCTGCAGATCTCTGGAGCTGATTTATTTTAATGTAGCATGAATGTAATATTTTCAATGCAAACAAATTTGATCAAGTACAATAAACATAGTGCTGGAGTCTTAATGTAATTCTATTACCTATAAGCCAGTACATAAAAAAGTAATGCAGCTGCCTAACAAAAGGCAGAGTAGCTTCTTCAACTCTGGTGATAAATATCAGTGTAAATCATGTAAGTCTAATAACAAAGCACAAAAGTAAGAGAAAGTAATATCCCTAGTCTTGTCAATATATAAATGGAATATACATGAAGGCTGATGATTTGAGTAAAAGTGCATGCTAGATTTAATGTAAGCAATAATGATATAAAGCAGATGAAATTCAAAAACTAATAAAAATATCCTTTGATAGGCTGATACACAACATATCTGAGGAAATACAAACTTCTCTGCAACAAAGATCAAATGGAACTAGATCTGCCATGTATATGGTTTGTGGAGGTTGCTGTTGGGGTTTTCTGTTGGGTTTTGTTTGTTTGGGGATTTTGGTTCTTTTGGGTTTTTTTTTTTTTGGATTTTGGGTTTTTTTTTCTCTTACCATACCTTTATTCAAGCAGTAGGCGCTGGAAGGTACTGGGGGCTTTAAGTATAAGCAGCTATTACATGACAGCTGTTGAAACACTGAATCTAACAGGCCGAGGAGATGTTTGGTTTTTTTGTTTTTTTCCCTGCTGCTTTTTCACGTTGGATTTAATCATGGGACTGTAAATCTTTTAGTCTCTAAAATGGCAGTGCTATTAGATAGCTTGGAAAAATGTTTCAAGAGTGAAGACTTTCATCATAGCTCTAAAGGTACCCAAATGCTTTTATTTCTGCAGAGTGCAGTTGGTGGCGTAACTTCTTAGCCAGTGTAGTGCAAGTCATGTACGCTGATGGTTCTGATGAGAAGACAAGAAAGCAAAGACTGTAGTACAAATCCTGAGTTATGTCTGCCATTGAAGGGGCACCAAAGAAGTTTGTCAGATGTGCATTTCAAGATATTAGAATAAATAGATGCGCTTCTACAGGAAAAAAATTAAGGAACAACGCCCCACTCAACCTATACAGGGAAATTGAGTCCATTATTTCTCCTGTATTAGTAAAGAGATTATGATCTCTTTCTGTTTTAATTAAAAGAGAAATAATTTTCCTGTCTGTCAGCTATGCACTATTTTTGCAAACTTGTCAATACTAAGCAGTTGGAATCAATGAGACTAAAGCTGTTTTATGGGACATTTATTAAAAACAGAAAGAAAGAAAGAAAGAAAAAGGCTATATTAGTTTTGCTCAATATAAAATGAAACACCTCCTGACCTCAAAGAATGATTTCAAACAGGATAAAGCACGTTATTGTCACTGTGGAAATTCCTGTTGACTTCACTGACAGGAGAGTCCCACCCATTGTGAAATCAAAAGACTAATCAAATCAAGAGAGATTAAGTTTTCACCAGTGATCACACTGGCAGAAGAGCTCCATTCTGTTTGAAATAGAAACAATAAATTAATAGAAACTTCTCTTCTTCGCCCCTCTTATCACGCACAGCTTCTGAGCTTTGGGAGCTCTCACTAGCTGTCTGCGATAAGGATGCAACAGCTTAAAGTAATTTCATGTTTATATTCTTCCTGAAGGGGAATTTTAGCAATATACTAGAATAAAAGGGAACAGCATGAGTCTAACAAGGCTACTGCTGGAGCTTATTGCAACTTACTGCTATTCTTCTCTGTTATCTGTCTACTTTCAAACATACTCCAGCCGTAGGTCTAACTTCTCACTGTCAAGTGCCTTGGCAGCATGGTCATTATCTTCTCTGAATAACTCTAGCTACATATTTGTATTCTGTGGGGTTTGAACATTGGTATATTTAAGAATAGAAAAGGGAGTTTGAAAATACTCACTTTTGTAGAATTTTTTATTTCACTGTGTGCCCTTGTTGTGTTCTTTGGAAATATTGCCTCATTTGGCTCAAAAAAAAAGCCTATCATCCTGGTTCTAGCTTTGAAGAAACTGCACAATGTCAGCAACTAATCTGGTATGTTGTATCTCAAATGTTTTTGGGTGTTGCATGTTAAAGTGTCCTGGTTCCTGTTCAGCTGAAAAAAATGAGGATTGACCTATCTGGGACAGTGTCCCAAAGATGTGCTACAACAACACACAGAGCTGTTTCTCAATCTATCCAGAATGATAATTTGTGTTATTATGTGTACAGCTCCAAATTATGCACTTTGAGAAGACTGTGCTTTGATTATAGATCTACAACTCTTTGATTAGTCAGGGAGACAAGTCATGATGTGGGGAGGTCCACTGAAAGCATATTAACTACTCATTATATACAAAATGTATATATATATATATATATATATGAATGTTTGTGTATAAATGTGGTATTTGCATGTGGATAGGTGGATTATCCTCAGCTGTTCTCAGTGTAATGGAATGGATTCCATCCTACAAGCAGACAGAAAGGAAAATCTTTGCTAAGTAATCTTTGCTGCTCAATGAGATTGCTTCCTGAGCTCAAACATTTAGCCAAATATCCTCTCTCATGAAACAAAATTCCTGCTCTTATTTGAAAAAGTAAAATATAACTTTACATTGAAACTCTAAAAAACAGAAGACCACAGGTGTGTACCTTTCAGGAAGATTGCATATGGATTTGTAAGACTTGACAAACCTGAGTCAGAGAAATGCTTCTTCTTTTTCTCTTACAGGTAGAAATACTCTTCCTTTTTTTGGTTGTTGTTGTTGACTGAGAAAATTAATCTAATTTCTAGTCAGAGAAAAATGAAAGAATTTCCTGACCTAAAAAAATTGGTTTAGTGTGTTATATTTTATATCAGAAAAAAAATGAAGGACCTGAGAAGATTTGTCTGTAACTCACTGTTTCCGTTTTAGCCTTCACACTGGCAAGTTTGCTTGAAAATCAATATTTTACATTGAAAAACATACATTCCGTGTCAGTAATATTCTCAAGTGACATAGATCTCAAAGAAAAATGCCAACACTTGCCAAGTAAATATTTGTAATGAGTAATATGTCTGAACCCCAGGGAAACTGCAGATCTGGAAGTAATGACCAGCTTCTCCAGTGGTGCTCTTAAGCAGCTATTCTCCCTCTTCTCCCCTGGTAATTTTGTTCATGATGTTTACCACAGGGCTGCATCGTTACTCTTCCTTTGGCAGCTGTAACTTTTCCTCTTGCAAATGTCAGCCCTCAGCAAAACTCAGCTCTTAAGCAGTAATCACACAGGCTGCCCTGCAGGAATAGGGCACTTGCTAAGGAGAAAAGCAGGCCAGATACTCTGGAAGGTTTCTGTTGGTCCCAGTTTGTCATAAGTAAGTAGAAAGGGGTGACAGGATTTTATCTGAGCAGGATAGGCACTCACAGAGAAGCAGGTGCTAGAGGCAGGAGATTTTCTTGCCTCTGCCGTCATTTTATCAAAGACATAAATTACCTAAAGTTTCTGTGTTTCAAGCATTTCTGTCAAAGGTGTTCATATCTGCTTGTGTCTTGTAAAACAATTCAGGAGCCATAGTGCATAAAGTCTTCTTGATTTTATGTTCTGAAGAAACACCTAAATGATAATTGGATTCTTCACACCCTTGAATAGAAGACTCAAAATATTTAATCTTAAATAACTGGTCAGTTGTTTCCACTACAAATGTGGATTGTCTCTTCCAGGGAGGTTGTGCTGGAAGCAAATCCTTAATGATTGCATTCTGTATCCACCCCTATCCTCCAGGTCTCAAAATACCCTGTCATAGAATCATAGAATGGTTTAGGTTGGAAGGGACCTCAAGGATCATCCAGCTCCAACCCCCTGCCATAGGCAGGGACACCTCCCGCTAGAGCAAATTGCTCGAGGCCTCATCCAGCCTGGCCTTAAACGCCTCCAGGGAGGAAGCATCCACAACCTCCCTGGGCAACCTGTTCCAGTGTCTTACCACCCTCACTGTAAAGAACTTCTTCCTAACATCCGGTCTAAATCTCCCCTCTTCCAGTTTAAACCCATTCTCCCTCGTCCTGACATTACCAGACCTTGTAAATAGTCCCTCCCCAGCCTTCCTGTAGGCTCCCTTCAGGTACTGGAAAGCCACTATAAAGTCTCCTCGAAGCCTTCTCTTCTCCAGGCTGAAGAGCCCCAACTCTCTGTCAGTACAGGAGTAATCTTTCCAGGGTTAAACTGTCCACCAGTTCCAAATATTTCAGCCCTGCATAAACATTGGTTTGCTAAGAAACTCACTAAAATTATCAAAAAGACAAAGTAGAATAATTCTCTTAAGTCATGATGGCAAATTTGTAATTGTTCTTAGATTAAAATTACCATATTTGCACTCAGTACTTAAAAACAAATGGGTTCTACTCTACATGTAAAAGACCTCAGGTTTGATCTTCTGGAAAACCCGTGACAGCTGTCATTGGAGAATGTAAGTCAGAATCTGTGTTAATATGGAGCTTTGCTGCAGATGCTTGAAGATTCCAACTAGATTTTTTGAAAGAATTTTTATGTCTCATTCTGAAGAAAGTAAATAATAATAATAATAAGCTACAACCCTGCAGACTCTTTCATCAGAGAGTACTGTTGGGATAATGGTAATTTTGGTGGTATGAGTTTACAGTGCAGTGCAATACAGCTTTTAGTGACAATAGTTACCTTATCTTAACAAATTATAATCAAGGAGCTTTTTGAATATTAAACTAGGGAAAGATGAGATTTATTAGGTGTTAGTATGTCAAGTTTTCTCAGTGTTTTATGCAGTAATGAAATCATGAGAGTGGACTATTCTTTCATTCCTCATTATCCCTGTCCTTCTGCTCCCTTGATGTAGTGCTGCCAATCAGCTTAATTTTATAATTTCAGCTCTTCAACCCTACCTGCCAGTTGCAGCTGCTGAGTTTTTGTCTCTCTGTGTTGGTTTGATGGGTGATCAGTGCCACACAGCAGCAGCCTAGAAAGTGAATGCTTTCTCTTTGCAACAGCCTTCCCTGTTCCCGTGGCTCAGTGCAAGTATGTGTCTCTATCATTGACTAAAGTAAGGGGCAAGACCTACATGGGTCATGTGAAATGGCTGCAGCTTACACTCCAATCCACTATTCTCATCATTCCTTTCTCACAGTGTTGCATCTGTCTGTACCATGATGTAGGGATCTGATCATTCATTTCCACTTAAATGGGCAACAGGTTTTGAAGCATCTTCCTTTCCAAAAATTAACCATGAATTGTGAGAGAAACAGAAAATTAAGCAAAGCTTATCATAGGTTTATTATAAAACACATTTTAAGCTGTAAAGCAAGTTTAGAAGAGAAGTTGCATGTTTTCCCAAGGAGAGAGTAAGAAGTGTGGAGAATGAGACTGTCTGAAGCATTTTATGCACTTAATGATTCTACCAAGGGTAAGTGAATGTTACGAGGCATTGTGGAGATTTAGAGCTGTAATTGCTTGGCAAACAGGACTAGGAGTCTGTGTGTAAAAGGACAAATGAATATATTTCACAAAATTAATACAATACGGTGTTTATACTCTGCAGTGTTAATGTGGAGTGTATCCAGACCCTGGATCTAGGGCTCAGTGTCCAGTGTAGGGACAACTGCATGGTCAGTTTCGGAAACGGTTCAGATTTTTGTAGAGAGAAGATCTGAGTTTGCTGTTGGTGCTTTGCCTGAGACTGCTGCTGAGGAATTAAAGAGATTTACTTGTGTCTTTAAGAAAACTAATTTTCACTTTTTGTAGCACATCAAGAGTATTGCATAGCTTAGTGTTTTCTACAGCTTGCTTTAGCACATGTTTTTTTCCCCCCTGTGGCAAGCAGACTCCTTACTGTAAAGAATTTAGAACCAGATTGTTTTCCAAGCAAGCACTAAATAATTTAGAAGGATATGTCATACAGGAACAAGCTTAGACACACACTTATGTTGTGTAGTATTTCTTTGTGTTGCCAAAGGCCATAGAGAAGGCCACCCACAGTGAAAGTACAGCGTCCAAAACTCATAAATAGTCTTTAGCATTTTGTGTACTTCCTCACACTGTATTTTCATGTGTTTGTGGACCGTGGCTGCCCGTGAGATACCTGGCACTTTATGATTTAAGCTACAGCTGTGAGAAGCTGTGAAAAAGTGTGTGTTGCCAACAGAGTTGGCAAAAAGTGGGTTTTAGTCTGGTTAGAAAGAATTAATATATTGTGACAAGCCACTGGAATGAAATGGTCCTGAACCAAAGAATTGGAAGTGATTGAGTAGGTTTCCAAAGCACTTGTTCCGAAGTGCTCATCTTGACAAGCCAAAAGGCTGAGAGATATCAGTCTTTAAAAAATGCACCAGGAGGAATCCTGAAGTTCGCAGTCTTCTGATTTCACCAGAAGCTATGACTCAAAGTAAGAGGTCTGTAAAACTGAATCTTTTGATTTCAAAGGATATACATGCACTGAGATATCTGCACATATGCACACACTTCAAAACAAAACAACCCTCTGCACCAGCTCCCTTTTATCAGACACCAGTTGTCCTTTTGGGACCTCATGTGGAGTATTCTTTTTGATACTTAGCCGTGCCAGGGGCATCCATTGGAGGCAGAGCCTAGTGAGCATCTCTGCACAGTCTGAGGTCTGGTTTAGGAATGGATGTAAGTAGTGGTAAACTGACTGGATTTATGAGAGCAGAGGAGCCTGGCTTTTTTGGTTTTATTTTACTATTTTGTCCTGAAGATTCAAGCTGCCTTTTTTTTTTTTTTCATGCTGGTCAATTTGCTGCCCATCTGGAGAAAGGGGAGACCTGAGTTTTGCAGTTATAGTGTCTGTGGTTCTTCCAGCTATAATAAAGGCCTTGGCCAGACCCCCAGGGAGATCAGCCTGCCAGTCTTTGTTCGGCTGTAGGCCAAGAGAAATTGCAATGCCTGTCCAAGCGGGACTTGAATCTTTGTGAATGAATCAGGTTTCCATTTTCTCAATGATTTACTGTAACTTGAACCACCTGATACTTTGGCAGGAAAAAAATGAGGAAAATATGGGAAGTTATTTGGGGCATTGCTTCTGAGCTAACTACTGATACAGGTAACCAAATATTATCCTTGCATTAAACAGACCTGTGAAGTGAGAACAGTAACAGCAGCTCAAGAAGCTATTCTTCTTGAAAAGAAATGAATCTAGACTGAATTTGCTGCACCAGATTTTATACAGTGCAGCAGTAGTTTTCTCACCTCAATACTGCACAAGTTCTACATGCAGCACTCTTACAACTAAAGATGAAGCAAGGGAGGAGTTGTTCTTTTTTGTTTTAAATTCTTTTTTGTTTTAACATCACCTTTTGCCTTTTAACTTTTATTTAAACAAAGAAGAAAAAAGTAGGACTGGCACTGATGTACAGAAAACATAGCAGGAATATTTCCTAAGGAAAAAAGCCCTGAAATGCTGCAGTTTCTGTGCCATAAGGATTTTCAAAGTGATCCACAGCTGTGTATTTGAAATGTTCACTGATGTCTCCAGTAGTGATGGAAAAACATCTTTCACATGTTAGAGCTCTGCAGCTCAAGGGGAAAGCTGCAAGTAATAAGATGCCCATTTCCACTTTTCAGAACAGTCCAAGAGGATAATTTAGCATTCTTCAGCATCATGGCAGCAATAAGAAAAGAGTGTAAGGAGAAAATAAATAGATATTTAATACTTTAAAAATCATGTTGACATTGGCACATACTTATTTTCCACAGTATTTCCTGAGATTCATGCTTTTAATAAAACAGTTGATAGCTTGACATTAAAAAAAAAGGTATGAAGACCTTCCAAAATGCATGTGAATGAAGGGAAGAGTAACAAAACACTTTGCCAAAGCTAACTAGATAAAAGCAAAATAAAAAATGAAACTCAAGGCATTGTTAATAAGTAGCACTGCATGCACTTTCTTTAGCTGTGTAATTCTTTTTTTGGCACAGATTTGAAAGTATTTGTTGCAGTGGGAGTACAAGGACCCTGTGCCTTGCACAGGTAGCTTCCGATTATTGAAGCCAAGCGCTTCAACACAAGTAGCTTCTGATTATTGAAGCCAAGCGCTTCAAGAAAGGGATTGCCTACTTATAAGAAGAGCAAGAAGAGAATTGGGCAGCCATACAAATTTTACATACATTTTGATTTCCTCTGGCAAAGAAAACACTGTAGTTAGCACAGAAATCCTCCTCAGTGTGCAGTCTCCAAATGGACTCCGTCCAAAACCCCCTGAAGTCAATAAAAAAATGTTCATGCTCTTCATTTGATATTGGATCAAGTCTTATTTTAGCTGTGACCAAGCTTACTTTCACATTTCTGGCATGTTCCTGGATACTATCGATTTATTCATAAATCTGTACTACTAAAATACTTTAAATCATTAAATAAGAAGTCGTGATACAAACTTTCCCCCAAGTGAAGTAAAAATTCCCGCTGATTTTTCAGAAGGTAGACACTTCATGTTTGTTTTGGTTAGCTGTGGTCAGGGTGAGGGTGAGATGGAGTGCATCTTATTTTTAGGGTTGTCCTTTTTCTCTTCATGAAATGGCAAAATAAGCTATGCTTTTGTTACCACGTATGGGGAATAAAGGCACACAGTTTCCATTAAGAATGATCTCTTACCTCTAAAAAATGTTGATGTTCTTATTTCTACCTTTTTATTCTTCATTACATTGTTAGTAATAATGGAGTTGCGTGCCTAATTGCACCCTAATGAAAACTTGTCTTCTTTATCTATGATTAGAACAGATCCATGGAGTAGGTGTGAGGAAGAAAAGAATTCCCAAAGGAATGGTGGGATTCCTTCTAAGAAAGCTCCAAGGACAGAAAGTAGAAAATCTAGTTGTTTAGCACACCTTTTCTTTATATCCTTTTTCTCTAGAGACTTACAGATCAAAGCTAAGTTTCACAGCTTGCATTTAATGGACTAATTTGGATTGTGGCTTGTAGTAAAATGTCAAACAGAACATTTTCTATTTTCTATTTTGTATTTTAGTCTTAAAAAGGTGAAACCATCCAGCAAACCTTAGACTGATTCAATTGCATGCTGAATCCCAGCTCTGTATGCTGAATTGTGTGTTCTTCAACCATACTCACAGGACTGCCTGTCTTTTGCTCTGACTTAGTAACAACAACAACAAAAAAAGCTAAGAGGGCTGTCATTTATTTTGCAGCGATTTCAGATAACTGTCTCTTGTGGTGATAAAGTATTGCAGGATGGAGAGATGAAACGTGTTATGTTTTTAAGAGGCAAGATGAGTGTTTGCTATTAAGGGGTGAAAGGATCAGGAAATAGATGCTATTGCTACTCTGGCAAAATAAAAAATCCAAGGACTTGTAATGGTCTAGGTGAAGCTAAAGGAACAGCGTTGATGGTGAGACCTTGTAGTGTGCTGCATGAAGGATACAGCTAGCTAAAACTGTTAGTCTGGTATTTGTGAGGCTTTCTCTGTATTATGGTATGAGCTATAGAAAAAAAGGTGCATTTCAGTAAGGACTTCAAAATATTGTTCACGGTGAGTGCTTCTCTGCCACTGAAAATTGATTATTCCAAAGCCATTTAAGTGCATCAGATAGTTATAGATGTTTGACATGCTAAGTGATAGTCTGGCTAGAGTAGCACTTGTGTGAGGTAAGTGAATTGTTTCCAGTAAACTTGGCACATCCATATTGTTAATATGCTATCACCTTTCTTTAAAATGATCAGTCAATTTGTTGTATGACATTTTTGGATTAAGTGGGTTGTGTAGATTAATTGTGTTCATTCTAAGTGTGTCATTGATTATTTTTTCTTTTCTAAATGACCTGCCATGTTATTTTTTGGCGTCTTCATAATTGATTTTTGGTATATAAAACATTTACTACTTAATTTTATTTTGCAATAACTGTTATAAAAAACAATAGTGAAGACTTTTTTGCAGCCTGTCCCTCCTCATCATACTGTTTCAGATAGTTGTGCCTTCTCTGAAACACTGGTTACAGCCGAACTATGTAGGAAGCCAGAAATAAGCACATCAAGTTTGTGTTGGTTCCCCCTCCCCCCAGTACATTCATTAATCAGCATTTCCAAAGCTCTAGTGGAACATAACAAAATCAGCTGGTGAAGTAACAAAGATGAACTTCCTGATGACTAAGTGATTTCCTTCTCAAAGTTACAGAAAACATAGAAAAATAGTGAGAAACAGGAGTGGGACTGACATGAAAATTGTTTAACTGTTGACCACATCACTCCAGTTCTCTTGTTCTCATAGTTCTCTTCTTTTAAAGATATGCTAGAGACATGCTGCCATTGCAATAGATAGTGTTAAGAAAAGAGTGACTTGAGAAGCCTGAAATACTTCAGCCTATCTGTCAGTGGCCGAAGATAGCTTGGCAGAATTGTATTTCTACTTGGCCTGAGGAATAAGTCACAATTTCGAAACAGCTCAAGAGCAGCCAGGACAAAGTACTAGGGTTTGATTTTCCTGATGTAAGCCTAAAACCTCTCAAGTCAGGTGAAGGTTGCTGACTCTTTGTCTAATAGCTAAGTGACAGAAGATTTAGGTTATCTTTTCAAAAGCTGAGAGAATATCTGTGAACTATAACTATACATTCAGTTGAACAGTTAAAAGAAACTTTGTTACATTGGAAGTGCCTTTTGGTGTTCTACCAGTTTCTTAGCTTGCCTTGCCTATTTCAATTCAATATTTAATCAGATTTGGGGTTACATGCTTACACAAGTGAGCAATCTCTTGGTGACTCCCATGTGGTTTTTGTTGATGAGAGGACACTGATGTTTGTAGGAATACAACTCAACGCTGAAGGGCTAAAATCGTTAGTGCTAAGGTTCATTGATCTAGCAAAATGAGTTGATGATGCAATATAGGAACAGCCAAAATATTTATGAGTGGAGCTTTGGCATGTCCATCTGACTCATCCTGCTTTGCTGTGGTATTTGAAAACAGAAACTCCAGTTTTGATGGCAGGTAACATTTTGTCCTGCACCTCTAGTCCTGCACACATTTTCTTAATTTATTCTGGGTAACGGGAAATTGCCATATCTTATGACATCTTTTAGAAGACCAATCATACTTCTAATTGCTTAATTAATCACAGCATGAAAAGGGCACAGTCTTCAAGGACAATTCCTTTTTTTTTTTTCTTGCCTGCAAAATTTGGGGTTGACTGCTTTCTTTATCAAAGCTAGCTCTTAGATAGCAGAAAGTATAGCTAAGATGGCTGATCAGACAGACATAAGACTACTGTGGATACCCATTAGTGTAAGATGACTGACCTATAAAGCCTAGCTAGATATTTCTAGCTCATTGGTGTGGATGAGTGCATGTGATCTGTGCCCCACTGTTGGAACATGCCCTTCGGTTTCAGCCAAACATAGATTAAGAAAATCCCACATTTAAAATTTAACAGAAAGCCTAAATGCAGAGATGAGCCCCTTGCCAAATGGTGGAGTCCCTAATTTGAGGACAGCCAAGGATTTGTACTGGTCAATGAACTCATTACTTTTCACCACTGAGAAACATTCTGCTTTTTTTTGTCACACAACCTGTCTCATCTCATTAGCACAATGACTTGAACATGTTGACAGCATGTAATGTTTTTCACTGCATATGCTAAGAAGTGATTTTAAACCAATTTGCTGTTTTCTTTGTAGGCAAACTGTGACTACTGATTGTTGCTAAGGTTCCCTAAAACTGATTCATTTACCACAATTCCTATAGGTAAAATATTAAGCAGTGAAACAGATGATACAATGCACCAGCCTGCTTGTTTCTTTCTCTGTACGTTAATGAATTCCCATTCATTCCCAACTGGTAGCTTGGTATATTGCTGTGGATTCATTCAGACTGAATCAACGTTTAGTGACTCAACAGACAGCTCCTACATTGGCTTATTGTTTCCTTGAATGCAATTAAAGCATAGCTAATTCTCAGAGCTGAAAGTTTTAAGATTTCCTAAATCCATTATCTGCATCTCATAAATACATTTAAACGATAGACTTCATTCTACTTTACTTTATCAGGGTTATACTGTTTTTTCCCAAAGCATTAATGCAGGGATCAAAGCTTTCAGGAAAGTTCCTGTTTGTTCTTTCTGTCATTTCTAATAAAAAGCTCACCCTTTAGCAACCTTAAATAATGAACTCTATATGTAATAGTGACCTGATGTTTGAGTGATAACCAATATTCAAAGAAGAGAAAAACAAAACGTTTTGTCACAGTTGAATGGTCTTTCCCTTCATCAGCTTTACCTTTGAATAGTCACTTGAGCCTGAGAGGTGTCCCAGCACAAGGGGAGACACTGAGACTCAGCCCACTGAGATCTCTTAGAGCTCTGAGGGGCCTCACTGTAGGATCAGTATTTTATAGGGTCACAACACTACTGACTTTGGTCATTACTACACTAACACTTTTCTGCTCTGGCCACTGATCTTGACAGGTGAATTTTGCTCTTCTTTGAGGGAGCTGCAGTTACCTCTTGGCATCTTCCTCAAGTATTCAGAAATTGGGAGTGTGATTGGAGCAGGTGAGTGCCCAACTGTCTCAACTCTGGGAACAGAAGGCACCAAGTGCTCATAGAGTCCTGCAATTCTAAACTTTAACCAACTGTGCAAAGGCTACGCAAAAGTGCATAAAATTAAACCTTTCATGTCTCTGATTTATTTTCTCTTGAGTTCACCTTAACAACTATGTTATGCTCTGAGTCTGAAAAACTACTGGCTTTGAAAAAGTAGTGTTTGCTCATTTACATGGCAGATTATCAGGCTCTAACTGTAGAATGCAAATATCCCATTTGGATGTATGCATTTAGAACTTTCTCCAGTTCACTGAACTTGCTGGAGTCACAAGCGCCTAAACCATACACAAGCAGAGGAATGGAGTCTCCTAGCTGGTGCCTGATTGGATTTATTGGTATGCAGCCTTGAAATACATACTTAAGTCTTCTGCTTAGTGCTAGCTTGAAAGTTTACAACCTTTGGTCACAAACAGGGTTTGTCATGTACGGAGACTCTGCCCTGTAGTGCCAGTGGCTGTATTTTATTTTGCTGCTTCAACGTTTTTGATTCAGCTTCCTCCTGTTTTATCTAGCTCAGCTGGTAGCCTGTGGCTCCAAGCTGCTGTCATTTGATTTAGCCACTCACAAATCAGTTACGTCAAAATTAATTAATGAATTCCTGTTTCCTTTCTCCTGAGCTCTCCTAAATAATTCATTTTTAATTTACTCAAAGTACTAAAAACATTAGGCTTGGCATTATTTGTCCAAGGTGACTATGAAAATGGAGTTGCTCAAAACCACTATTTGAACAGTGGTGCTCTTTGAAATGCTTGTAACATTGTTCTGAAATGTTTTGGCTTACTGGAGACAAGGAAAAAAAAATATAACTCTTTCAGAAGTGATGGAAGTTGAATAATAAATAAATATGGCATAATACCTGTTTTCCCATGTTGTGAAAGGGGTCTTGGGGAAAAAAAAAATCAATAGTAAAAGTTGTGCTTTATTGATTCTTCTGGAATTAAAGACACTCTAGACAGCAGAAATTCATCAGAGCTGAAGTAAATCACTATCCTTTTTTCTTCTGTGGCACACCATAGGCACAGAATATGCACAATTTACTGTCATATGAAGCTAGTAATTGTAGGGTCACTGTAAATTTTATTTTACTTTTATAGAATGATTTTTTGAAGGAGAATGGAAGAAAGGCACAGCAGCAGGTGAGCCTGTAGTTGCTTTCATCTTGGGTTTTCTAAAATGAACTTGACCTTTCAACAATGCTAGGATTATTTCTGTGACATGGCAGCAGCAGAAGAAAGAGGAACTCAAGAAATATTAAAGGAGCTTTCAATAATAAGTGAATATGAGTTTTGAGTAGCACTTGGCCCCTATTGATTTAATTTTTATTTAAGTAGTGCCTTAATCACAGTTGGTAGCTGTGATTTTTCAAAGATAATTGATAGCTAAAGTTACTGAAAGATGAGTCAGATTTCCTAGGTAATTTGAAACCTGCACCTTTTTAAGGTAAAGTTTCCTAATCCAAGTGGTGAGCATTGGCAAATGCTGCTAGAGACTGCACAGAGTATGCTCTGCTTTGATGCTTGTCTTGTAGTTTACTTTTTGAGATAGCTGAAGATATTATTGTAACTTTTTAATCCTCATGGTGGAAAGATGAAAACAAGTGCAAGGTACCTAAATATTTAAAAAAAAAACAACAAACCAAAAACTTATATATTAAAGAGCATATTTTAGTATGGCATTATTTTATAATGCTTGTCTTAAAGTCCACTGGATTTTGTCTGCTGAGTTTTGTTCCCAGACATGAGAGATGGTACAAAATTTGACGATGTGTGATTGAAGGAAGGACATTCTAGGTAGTTAGTGATGCAATAGCTTAGCAAATCCCCACTTTTTGGACAGTATTTTCAGTTTTGTTTCCTCTATGCCCCTCAGTAAGGGCAAGATGGTGCAGCGAGGTGCTGATTCAAGTGTCCATATGGGCAAATTCAGAACAAGCTCAGCCATGTTAAGAATGTACATTGACTAAGGTGCATCAAAGCTTTTCTGAATGAAGGGGAAAGATTTGCCTCTTGAGAAGTGAAGCAGCATTATTTTGTTCTTGTTACAGTAAAAGAATATAAGGCCCTTAAAGGATTTCTCTTAAGAACCATACTTTTAGTTAGTGACAGCCTCTTTCTCTTTCTACTTAGAAAATTCATTTAGAGGAATAACCTTGAAATATAGTTAAGACTGACCTCTTGAAATTGAGGGCATGTCCTGACCGTCGTGCCAGATATCTTGCCAGATATCTCATGTAATCATACTTAGAAAGTCTCAAAACGTTTTTGCACCTATTCACAAGTGTTTAAGCACTGTTACATGAAGTTTCAACCATGCAGCCATTTGTGGTGGTGTAAATACTTGCTCTCGAGATGTTTAAAGCACTATTCCTGTAGCATAGCAATGGGGATTGCTCTTCTGCAGAAATGCTGTCAGTTTGATAGTGCTTGTAAAGAATATTTATCACAGAGAAGTGAAGCAGTATGTAGAATACAGCATCTGCAGGGAGGCACATGACTTCATTTAATCTTATTTTATTTTGGTTTTACATGCAAACAAGGTAAAGATGTTCAGAAGGAGTAGCTTCCACTACTTCCTGAATAGATTGTAGCTCCTTCCATGAATAAGGTGATCCTGTGTTTTTTCTGCTGTCGATGTTATTGGCAATTCAAAAGGGAGAAATAATCAAGCTGTTCCTGTCACGCAATCCTATTTTGTGGCATTTATTATCAATAAAGAGGAAGTATATCTGGCATCTTTGCTTTCTCATATGCTACAGCCCAGCCCTTGAAAGAGTGGACTGGCACAGAGATCCAGAAGAGAAGCCAGTCCTATGTACAAACAGTTTATCCCTGTGTAGCTACTCTAATATCCATATGATTTCCCCCTGGAAAACAGAACATCTGCTCATTTGAAAGGTTGTAACTCTACAAATTGCCCTCTAACCAAAGACATTAAAAATGACAGTTGTTCTGTAGGAAATTTCAGAAGTAATGTATTTGTTTGTGGGCTAGAAAAAGAAAATAGCAACAAAACAGTGGAGAATTTTTTTGCATGTTATGGATGTACAAATGTTGTGTTTGTGTGTTCTACAAATAGGCTTGAACAAAAATATTTTTTGAAGTAATTTTAATTAACCTAAAACATTAAAAAAAATCCCATTTTTCCAACTACAGATTTAGAAAGAAAGAAAATTTCATCAACATTTTTAATTTAAAGCCTGCTTCTAGTTAAAAAACAAAAAAGGAAGTAAATAGAGAACCCTAAATCAATTATCAGCCCTCATTTTTCTTCCACTTGCTCTCATGTGAATCAATAGTAATTTCCTCTCTATTTCTACTGCCTAAAACTAGGATTAAAAGATGGAGAATTGGACCTCTGGAACTGTTTGAAACTGTGTTGCTCTTGTTTCACATGGTTAAGACAAACTCTGCACCCTTATGTGTGTCCTCGATTCCCAACATGTCACACATGCTTGGTTACTTCATCAGCCACACTTAGCTGAGAATGGGTGCTGAGCAGGAAGGAAGCAAATTCCTTACCTTCTTCTTCATCTGTTATTGTTCTAGTCTGCCTCAGTGCAAAATGTTTCACATTCACTTGCTGTACTTGGCATTCAAATGAATTTTGAGCCCAAGGCATAGGTGCAATTTTCTGCCACCTTTCAGCCGCACTTGCAGAGAGATAGAGCCCTGGCTCTATTAAGGACTGTTTGGGTTTGCCCTTGTCCATCATCCTACTGTGACCCTGCAATATACCTGATAGCATCAGTCACTCCCTCGATAGTTAACCTTTGTTCATGAACTTGAGTATTTTGTGTGCAGCTGAGGTATTCAGTATAATTTTAACACTGCAGAAGTTTCTTAGTTTATGCATCCATTTCCATTATTCTGCATAGAGTTACCGGTACAGCTCTTTCTCTTCCATGGTCTTTGTTTTCCTTCATCCCCAAAGGAGGCTTAGTAACACCCTGGCTTTACTGCCTGAAAAAGAGATTGATAGCTGTGTGGCTTTACTCAATAGATACTACTTTACTGATACAATATCATTTTTTAGAGTTTCTGCACATATATATATATATTTCGTTTTAAAAAGGCAGTAATTGCTTGTATTATTCATGCTTTTTGAGTAAAAATAACTATAACTTTAGCTAAGAATAGTTCTTAAAATAAATATTTGTATTAATAATTAATTCCTCAGTGGGAACTAATTGCCTGTCACAGTGATGTGCAGCATGAGACACTGCTTTGAGTGTAATGAATGGCAGAATGTTCCTATAAACATATGTTGAAATCATAGGCACTGAGTAATGAAAATCATACATCATGAAGAGAACAGTGTGGTCGAAGTTCTGCAAAACAACCCTAATGTATCACGAATTCTGACTTGGCAATTACAAAACACTTAGCTTCAGTGGAGCAGATTCCCAACTGGCATAACTTGCTGTAATGCCATCAAAGCTGATAAACACCTGTTTAGAATTTGGGTAACTCTGAAGTACCTGTCACACACATCAGTGTGCTTTGAAGTGCATTCTGCAGGAGTTTCCATACTTGGATGCTCAGCTGTCTTCAGTGCTATTGCTTTCGATGCTCGCCTTTTGACTTTGTGTTGAATTGGAATAGTTGAATTGTGTTCAGCTACAGCTGAGTTAATCACGGTTTGGGATTTACTCATAAGCCCCTTCCTGCCAAGACCAATGTCTTTTTGTGGGCCAAGACAACAGGATGAATCAAGGTGGAACCGCAGAATGTATTAGTGGAAGATTTCTCAATTACAGTCTTTGCTTCAGAACACACCTTTCTATTCTTACTATCTGGAATTCCTTCTGTTCTATGCAGGGTGAAATTTAAGACTAAAAAGTACTGTTTCCAAAACTGTTACCATCCAGGACTGCTTCATTCAATAGAGCCTTCTTTCAGTGAGCATTCATGGGGTCAGACTTGAATTTAGACAGAACACAGCTAGGAATGATGAGAAAAAAAGGATGTAATACTGAAAGGCTGTGAGAAGCCACAGATGTGATTTCAGTTTCTCCCCATTTATAATCATGAGAGGCTGAGGTATAGCATGTCTTTTGAGAATTGTTAAGCTCAGAATGAGGGCCAAAAACATTTCTGTGGGAGGTTCATAGCTGAGCAGCAATTCTTAAAACAGAATCAGTGTAAGTGCTTGCTGCTTGCACTGTGCAGTTAGCTGAAGTGTAATGCTTCTGGATCCAATGTGCTGGAGTTGAAAGTTCACAGAGGAATGCAGAACTGCTGCTCCAGTTACTCTGCTTAGTGTCTCAGAGCCTTCCCATGAATGGACAGGCAACCTGTAAGTGATGATTTTCCAGTCTTGTGGAGTACTTACCAATTTGTTGGTTTTTTTTTTTTCAATCAGGGTAAGAAAAACCTGTAGCACAGCTCAGCTTGCAAATGTATTCCCAGCTCTGAAAGAGATCAGGTGCAGAGGACAAATAAATACACACTTCAGGATTTTATGTGTGAAAGGAGATAAAGGTGGGCATGAAAGTTTTTAGACAGGTAAATTGAGACAGTAATGAGAATATATCCTAAATCACCAAGCTTAAGAAAACTGTGTTGTTACACCTGCAAACCCCTCAAGTCAACTGGGACTGATAGCTCCTCAGCACTGCAGCACCACTCCCAGTCAGTACTTACCTGCCTTTCAAGCCTTCCTTTTTATGAGTTATCACTGCTGTTCTTTATTGCTTAGGCAAATGACAAATTGAGGCTTCTATTTTTCTTTCAAACCCAACTTGTTTTGTTGTCTTTCACTTCTCTGGCCCTGTCTGTCTTGACTAGTTCCTGCTTTCAGTCTGTAGTCTAGACCGTGGTATTCTGGAACAAAGACTAATTTCAAGATAGGTCTGGAGATGGTGTTCCCAGGTATGGCTATTTTAGAAACAACAACGATAAAAAATATATTTCCCTGGTTTGCATTGAGGTTAAAAAGAGTCGGGAAGACTTGCATAAAATAAAAACCTTAATTTCAAACCTTCTATATCTAAGGCTGTGACTAAAATCAGGGAAAAATTCCATTTGCTTTGGATGACAAAAGAAAATTTGCACTGCATTTGCAGCTTGTGTAGTGACAGTTTCCTCATCTGTAAATGCTGCAGTACATATTAACTTACAAGGCTTCCTGTTGTGTTGCTCTGGAAGGGATTTTATCTCCTTCTTTTACACCCCAGTGGTTAACGAAGAATGAGTAGTGGATGTATGGAGTTGTGACTGCTCTATGTTCTGCAGGATTTTGCAGTATTCCAGTTTTTCCTTGTTTCTTCTTTGAACTTCTGAAAGGCTAAAAAACATTTTCTAAAAATATGCTTGCTGGAGGAAAGAACCAGTGATATGGACCAACTTAAAAAACAAACACAAGTAGGTTTTTTACATTTAAAGGATCCTACAAACTAATATCAAGATTTTTTCCCAAAAGAAAAAGGGTATTACAGAGAGGGGGCAATGTGACCAAAATGTCTATTAGTGGCTCTTATTTAAACCTGACATTTGGAGCTGCAAAAGAACAAAATTACAATTTGTCAGTATTCTGTCAAGATTCAGAATTACAAGGGGTATCAATCCTAATGCTTCAGGGTATGAAGTGATTTCTTGCTAGGATTATGAAGGTATTCTGCAATTTAGTGCAACTGTCTGGATAAGCTGCTCTTCCTTCCTGATCATTAGGAACTGTAAGTGTGAGCCATTGCCAGAGGCAGGCTGCTGAATCTGATTAAATAATATTATATTTTTCTCCAGCAGGGTAGTCTCTCAGCTCTTGAATGCTAACTTCTTAATAGACTATTTAAAAACAAAACAAAACTCTTTTTTTTAGATTCTCTTCTGTGAGGTAGTTTTAATTTTTAGCTTTTGCAAGCATTTTGAATTTATTCTTTAGAAGAAAAAAAATCTGTCTGTTTCAGAGGAAAATGGCAACAAAAACGTTGGTGTATGCAAATTAAATTCAGAGTGCAACGGGCAGATGTCTGTAACTCTGGGTTTTGGAAATGAGGATGTGTGGGATTGTTTCAGTTTTGACTATTTGTTTCAGGTTTCTATTCAAAATGCTTGTATGGGGTTTAAATGCAATGAGGGAGTTTCATTGCCTGTGAAAGTCATCTAGAGACAGTCATTAGTGAACTCCCCAAAAAGTCCTGGTAGAAATTCAGGTGAGTGCTATTCATTAGTTGGATAAGTCTCTGGTGATTTCAGTCAGAAATGAGTGCTTCAGGTCAGAGGCAGAGCAAAAGTTAAATGTGCAACGAGGAACACTCCAGAAGGGAATGATTGAATCTCATCCCTGTTGGTTGCCATAGCTCTGGTCATTGACTCTGCCGGAGGGATAGCAGTGAGGGAAGAGGTAGCACCCTAAAGTGAAAGGAGACACAGAGGCTGTAGCAGCTGGAAAGCTGAAGTGGAAAGTAACATCTCGAGTATAATGAGGAAAGAGACTGGTAAAGGAGAGGAGCTGTTAAGAGAAAGTGTTGTCTTACGTGGAAAAGCTACTGCAGGAGATGCCCAGGTGTACCTAAACCATCCAGCCTATAATATATCTACATGTATGTGTGTATAGAGATATATGTACATACACCTACCTGTGTAAGCTTGAATCATTCGTTGGAAAGGAGATTGGTTCATAAATTATATTTAGTTCATTATGTTCACTTCACTGCATGCATGCTCAATGTGTACATTTTGGTGTCTGACTCTTGAGGGGAGGAGGAGGAAGCAGTGTTAGGTTTTCTCTGCCTCTTTCTCCTTCAGTGCATTTCAACAGCCTCTGCAACTCTTTTTCTGTCCCACTGTGGAAGATGTCTCCCCAGTTTTTTTCCAGCCATGAAAACAAGGTAGTTGAGAAAAGCAGAACTGACATGTTGACAATCTACACCTTTGGTGTGTAAGCAATAATGTAACAGAATTAGTACTTTAACTTATTTATCACCGTATATTGTAAGGCATGTGTCCCTCAATTTTGCTTATAACTTAGTTTTGCATTCTGAGTTGTGCATGGTGTTGTTTTCAAGTTTCAAGTTTATTAACATTTTCTCTTTGAGTTCTTTCTTGAAGAGCTAATGGAAAAAAATAGGCTACTACAAGGGAGGCTATATTTTAGTTGTGAATTTATGGAAGAGGATGGGGGTCATAAATGGGATTAGGAAGCAATGAGGGCTTGGTAGTTTGGCATTTAATCACTGAGGACTTCTGATGTTGCTTTTGTTAAGCTCATTGGAAACACAGGGTTGCTTGTGCCTCAGTGAGGGAAGAGATGCTTAATGTGAGTTCATCCTAGTAATCTGTGTGTTTTAGCAAAAACTTCTCTCTTCACTTTTGTTGTGAAAGTTTTAAGTTTCTGGTTACCTCTGTAAACACCCTTGATAAATGTGTAAAAGCAGATCCATTAAAGTTCAGCAGGAGGAGAAGACATGGGTTTCACTTGTTCTAGTTCTCATTCTGTGAACTCACAGTTGATGGGAAGTTACTTTTCTTTGTAGGGATAGTGAATTGTAATAGTTATTGAAGAAAATGGCAAATTTAAATGGGACTATTTTTAGTTTATTTCAAGGAACTTCAGTAGCATATCCCTTATGGTTTTATTTCATGTAAATCTGCTCACATGGTAGAGTAAGTTATGACTCCTTATTACCCTTGTCAATGTGAAGCATGCTCCAGACTCTGAAATAATTTTTGGAAGAAGTGTACCTGGTTTCAGAAACTAAGAATGCTCTTCTGATCCTGAGCTTTTCCAGCATGCTGTTCTGCTTTAGTGTTTTGCTTGAAGTATCTGAATCATATCCACAGAGTTGAAATGTCCCAAGTTCAGTTGGGTTACAGGCTACTTAGTAACTTTATTGTCAGTAGGTCAAGAGGTTAAAATCCCAAATCGCAGATGAAAATAATGTACAGGCTTCATACTTGGGACAAACCTTTGACCTGCATTGCTAAATATCTTTTCTACAGAAAAGTAGTAGAGACTTTGGGCAAAAAAAATGCAATTGCAGCATTAAAAAATGCCCTTCTCTGTTCTTTCTGCTGAGCTCCCTAGTTCTGCTGTGCACAGTGATTTCCTATCAGAATATCTTGGTGAGGACACTGATAAGATTCTTGTTCTTGCAGTGTTGTTAACTTTGTTCATCCTTGTTTAATCTTTTGTCTAAAGTTACATTTTAAGCTTGACATTGAGCTAATGAAGGCATGAATGTAAACTTGAAATGCTGCATAATAAGCTCTAGCAGAAATATGCATTGCCTGATGGGTGGTATAAGCTGACCTATTTAACTGTTCTGTCAGATAATGGATTTGAAATCAAAGAGAAATCACCCTCTAGGACAGTATTATGAACTCTCTAAGACTGAAATTCTCTACAAAATTGAGGCCTTGCAAAACTATGTCCTTAATCTTCCTATAGTTCTCTGTTTTCTGACTAATGCCTGAAAGATATGTTGATTATCTCCTGATATATCTCATTTTTAACTGTTCATATTATACTTGGAGAAAGAGCGTGAATAAGTAGGAATTTTTCTTTGAAGCTTGTTAGTAATTGGTTTAGGTTTTGGGTTTTGTTTTGATTTCAGCAGGGAAACCTAAATAATAATGCTGCCTTACTTTATAAATATCTGTATGTACTTTATGACTTATAGAGAAGTAAATCTTGGCAAAATAAATGAAAACCTGGTTAGGCTGATTTGTATTATGTTGTAATGTTGCAGAAGATTAAAGATACCTCCCAATTTCAGTAGTATATCTGAATTAAGTTTTAAATATGGGCAAAAAAACACCCCACGATTTTTTGCCCTTCCCCAGGATGCTCAGTCCATGCAACAAAAGCGTCAGCACCCTTTTTATCCACATTTTCAGCTCTATGTCAATCACAGGAATGAAGTGCATCCTTTGTAAAGTGAGCCACAATCTCTGCTATGGTTATCCTGTAACCTGTCCTAGCATATGCTTGCTAATCCATAAATGAAATAATGTAAGCTGTGTGAATAATCATGCAGTAGGGAAGAGAGGGCTTCTCTGTCATTATCTCCACATTTGGTTATATAAATACTACACAAGGGCAAAAACATGGCTAAACCCACTGGGCTTCCTGCCAGTACATTCAATATTTCCCTTCATGTAATCCTGTATACCTTGGTACTTTGTTAGAACTCCCACTGCCATGTGTCTCACTGAAGCATGCTTGTGAAGACAAGGAATATACTATCATAAGGGATAATTATAGGTAGTACTTCATTATTTGGTACTCTCATAAGGTAAAATTCAGTCCTGTAAAACGTTTTCACCCTTCATCTGTGCTTAAAAGCTGCTTAGGAAAGTTGCCTGCATTTGAAACATGGAACGTAAAAATTGATATGTGCCTCTGCTTTGCTGTTCTCTGTAGTTTACTATTTCTGTCCAATTTGTACAAGTCACAAAACATAAACCTAGGACAATTAAACTTCAAATAGACATGATCTATAAAAGACTAAAAGAATAGAAATGTTTACTTTATTCTTTCTCACTCCTGCTGAAGTGAAGTATTGGAACTCCCAAGATCTGAATGTTTGTAAAGATACAGCCTTGACATAGTCACATCAATAACAGATACGGCCATTTCCTTTCTACCAAAATCTACAGACCATGATAAAACAAGAAGATTGCTGAAGTAATTTTAACTCATTTACAAAGTCTTGGGTGTTCACTCCAGTCTGCACTGGTTATGCTGAAGGATTACTACCGATTTCCTTAGTGTGTAGATAAAAGCCTTGGCGATTTGTTTGTAGCTGTAAGGAATAACTATGTGCAGACAAGCAGAACTGACAATGCTTTAGTCACAAATTACCACTTCATACAGGTGTCAATATGAAGTCACTGTCCTTTATCTCAGGAGAGCAGTGGAGGTAATCTCTAGAGAGCTGCTGCTGACCTTCAGTGTGAAATTATTCTTCTGTCAGCCTGTGGGAAATTGTCTAACAAGAGCTTTAAGATGTCCCTATCAGGTCTCACAGAAACCCTATCCAGCTGACTTTCTATCATTCTTGACAACAACTTAATTTTACAGTTTAATGGTATAGGATGAAATATCATTTGGAATAAACAATTTAGCTTACCACTCCCTTTCAGACCTCAGGTATAATGGCACTTTCTCAACCTATATGGCCATAATTCACATCAATTAAGTGAATACTGCTAGTGTTCCTTTCAGTAACACATAGAAAGACAAACTTAACATTACACTTGCATGTGTTTCACACTGTTTTAAAACAAATTTTAACTGTGCTGTGACTTGATATTAAGCTCACATTGGGGGAATACAAGTAATAGAAATGTGTCAGTTATAAATCCTTGATGATATGTTGGATGTACAGAGGCTTGTAAATGGGTGGGAAGCTGCATTCTATAGCCTTACGTTATGAATAGCCCAATTGTAAGTAATCCAAATTTCAAAGCACAGGCTGGCCTGAGGAGGTGTGTACAAGTGATTAGAATTTCAAAGACCTCAGAATAAACACCAGCTCTTTGATGGGATAATTTATGCATGAAGTGGCAGGAAGAGCTGTCTGAGTTGTTCTTGGAAAGTTCACACGGAGCAGTGTTAAGGCCTTAAAAATAAGTGTAGATATTTGATTGCCGGCAATGTGAATGACGTGTGAAACCTTATCAAATTAAGGTACTGAGCAAGGTTTCTCCACGAGGAATGTACTGAAGGCTGACAGCACGTTAATATTTATGCAAAAAGAAGATAACAAGTAGTACCAAAGGAAAGAATACATTATTGGTTCAGTAAAATTTGAGTATAATCATGTCCCTTGTAGAAGAATTTTTTTTGTGTGTGGTACTAAAACATGAGCTGTAAAGTGGAGTTTCTGTTTTTCTATTTGATTGGTGAAGACAAAAATGTTGTCGTGCGCTGTTCTTAAGTCTACTTTTGGGATATCTTTTGGTTTCCATTGATTTCCTGTCTGTATGTAAAATTACACTTTCAGATCTGAGGATATAAGAGGGTATGTCTGAGAATTACAAAGCATTGGCTAACCCATTTTCAGCTGTTTGGTGTCTGTCTGGTCTAATCCATGCTTTTATGGTATTGAACATCATACTGGAAAACAAGTGCTCAAAAGTCAAAGTGTTGTAGAAAATGTAGAGCTTCAGTGACTTTGGTCCCAAAGTTTTAGTCATTTTGAAACAATATTGTGTAACCAAGAGGTGAATGAAGTTTAGACAGAGCTGTCTAGTGGTTTTAGTGGCTCTGAAATCAAATTTTGTGCTTCATCTCCAAAGAATACCAGTGATAGAGATTTGAGAGCTGAACGTACTGAGTGGTGTTTACATCTTCCTTTTAAATCTTGGGGAATAGGTTTTGTCAGACAATGCCAACGATTTCCTCCAATACTGTATTTTTTCAATCCTTTTTAATGAGATGAAAACCTGCTCAACCTTCCTGAACCACATTTACAAATACAGTGTTTAAAAAAACCAACAAACATATTTATTTATATGTTAAGCACCATTTACACAAGTAATTTATCAATCCCAACCAGTAATCACAGTATAACAGACTCAGTAATTTAAGATGCCTTTAGAAGTATTTTGCCATTTCAAAAGGACATCTTTGCTATGATTGGATACTACAAGTAGTATTGGGATCATTATATGTTTGTAACTGGTAACCCTAAAAGCAGTTTGTCATCAATATACTGGTGACCATCCAGCAGAGAAGAAGCATATGTAGCCCAGTAGGAAGGTATTCAAAACCATTGCCAAAGGAAAGGAATAAAACCCACAGTTAGAGTGACATTCATCCCTGTGTGAATTCGTTCCCTGGGAGTTACTCAGTGTTCCTTTCTGCCGCTTAGAAGTTTCAGAACAAATGCCGTTAGCTCTGTGTGCTTTCGTGATATGATTTTTATCTACAACAGCTTCAGTCTTCCTGTGCGTTGCAATCTGTATTCAGTGTATACAGAAATACACAAATGGATGTAATGGTTATGAAAGGGTAATTGATTAATACAAAATGGTATTTTTTCCAAAACTAAAATAGTTTATTAATTTTGATATTCAGAACACTCGCCACCCCCAACCACTAATTGTAACAACAATAATAGGTTCTTTGCACTGTCATGGAAACACCTTACGGATAATATCTAGATCTAGTAATAACCAGCAAAAATATAAACATAATTGAAATGGAAGAGAGGTTTCCTGTGGTCAAATGCCGCTTGAGGTCGGTACACCGCTTGCCCACTAGATGGACTCAAGGAGCTCTTTCTGCTTATGATAGAAGGCAATGGTGGATTACAAAGAGGCTTTTAAGTATTCATTCACAAAATTATTATTACCTGACTCGCAGGGCTAGCCACAGTCCCAGACAGTACCCAGACGCTTTCAGTGAACTCTGTCTTGTTGGCTGCTGAGAATTGATTCTTCCCAGGCTTCTGGGGAAAGGAGGCAGACAATCTCTGACCTTATCTCCTGGCTCCTCTGGATGTTCTGTGTATCTCCAGGACTTCTCATCTTGGCAGGAGACTTTCAGGTGCAGGCAGGATGTCCTGCAATGTGCAGTCTCAGCACAATGTCATGCTGGCTATGTAGGCCCATTGCATGGAGGCATTTAGAGTCTGTTTCTGGTAAACTCGAGGCAGTGGAGTTTCCAGGCAAACAATAAGGCAGTAAGCAATGGTAGCAGGCAACGGCAGGCACGAATAGCATGGCAGAGCATGCTGCATTTACCTGCGTGTCTCTTTTCATCAATGTGGGCTGAGATTAATTGCCCTTGGGACATAGAATAGCCAATCAAAATGGCAGTTAGTCAACCCTGACCATATTGGGTGAAGCCATAGGCTTGCTTTACCCAAATTTGGGAAAAACATGGGCTCTGCACAAGGCAGGCACAAGCTAAGTGTGTGTACCTCATTTACCACAGGACAAAAAACATGCCTGGGCAAGCCAGTACATGTACAAGCCCATTTCTGGCCCATGAGCTCTACCATGACAGTAATGTAGCCAAATACAGGACTAAAATGGCAAAGGTGTTTGTGGCTACAATGTTAGCACCCAGTATCGATTTTGTAGTGTAACATGTTAGAACACCTTGACTTACTGATATACTCACTTAATGGTGATAACTGTTTATTATTTTTATATCAGCCTTTGCCAGATTGCAGCATTCATAGAAAACTGACAAGTTCAATCAAAATCTTTTCAGCTATGAAGCCAACTGCTACAGAATATTATTCAAGTCAATAAGTCAATACTTATATACATTAAACTCTAAATAACCAGAGCACAACAGAATATTGTATTTAAATTTGTCTCCTGCATTAGTGTTCATGAGTGAACATCTGTGAGCAGGTCAGCCAATAATTTTCTACTGTGGTATTCTTTCTCTTTTCCTTTAAAGAACTCAGTAATGATCAAAAAATGGGACAATAGCCAAATACTATTGCTGATCTGATGCAGTAAGACATCTGTGTTCCTACAATAGATGCAGGAATTTCCCTCACAGGAAAGACCAATCCTTTGATGGCAAATTTACTGTGGATATTAATCTACTCAGTGAGGCTGAGATGTGCTTGTTTTCTCATAATAGATGATGTGACCTTTGAATATCTTATTTAGATTCCTTTGTTTTCATGCCACTGTGTAGGAAAATTAAATTCATAAAGATGAAGATGTTACTACGGTATAAATCCTGGCTTTTTTAATTAAATGGTACTTAAACCTAGATTTAAGTACTATGTGTAGATGTACACCATAGGAATTCCAGGACACTCTTGTCTTCACAAAGCAAGCCCTGTGTCTTTGATGGAAATGAGCCAATGTGGTTTTGTCTTAATGAAATTCTTTTTGTCAGTTCACTAACTGATGAATAATTTAGACCTTGATGAATAGAAGTCAAATGATTTCTGTGGATTGGTTCAGAAAAAGCAAAACAACCACCCCTTCAGAGACTGAACTTGAGCAGGTGTGAGTGCAGGGCATTGTCATTTCAGAGGTAGAAGCTGGTGAATTTTTAGACTGCAGTTTTTTAATCAAGGCATAATCATTTTGCATGTGGACTTTGAAACACCAGTTGGCTGTTTTCTAGTTTTTAGACATTTTATTTCTACATTCTCTTGTTTTGTGTTTTTGTTGCAGAATCCCATTTATTAGAAGATTCTCCAGTCAGACGAGAGATGATTTTGTTCCATCAGCTTGAACTTGCACACTGTGAGTTTTGCCTTTCATAATAGCCTTTAATTCCATCTGTTCTGTTTATCCATTCCTCCACAGGCAGAATCCATCAACTCTGTAGCATAAGCATATGTGCTATTGTGCTGACCTGAGACAACCTTTGCATGTAGGTTTCTAAATTCCATTGGGTTTTAGGAAAAAAAGAGTTGAGATAGGTATATCTGCAAGAATGTCACAAGTGCTTGGAATGAAGTTCACAATTTACTTAGTTCCTACTGAATTCTGTCTGAAGCCAATACATGCTTGTGTTGTTCTGTTAGTAAAACAATTTATGATGGATACATACAAACACACACACGTATATATACACATACATATGCATGTAAAATCTATGAGTGAGTAGAAGTGAAGTGCTTTTTCCTGCAAATGTTATGGAGAATTTGAGAAGGCAAGACTGAGAAATCACTTCAAAAGTAGAAGTATTTACACTGAAAATTTAGAGCATGGATCTGAATGGTTCTATTAACAGGTGGGTATCAGAAGAGAATGTTCAGCACTTCTGGGATCGGTAGCTAAATGCTCAGAGGTTCATTTAAGCATCTACATGTCTCATTAATAAACTCCCGTTGCATATGTTACAATCCTCTAACCAAGTACGAGATTCCTCAGAGCTGCCCTGCGTGGCTGCCCTCTCTTTGAAGATCTATCTAGAAATGGCAAATGGTATCAAATGAATGGCTTTCTTGAAACTCTTGGGAGATTTGGTAGAAATGGACAAATAAAGGCCATGTTCAGTGATTGTGGAATCTTACAGAACACAAGTATTGTGAGGTAAAGTCGGAGGGTGAAGAGGCACACTTCTTAGTAAGTATTCTGGATAACCTGTAACACTTTCAGCAGTGAGGTCTGACACTAAGTTTTGAAGTCATCTTATAAATGGAAGTGGCACAGCCTAATATATATTTTTAATGCTATATCCCCCCCCTCCCAAGCTTATAAGCAGATGTTAAGATCACCTTCTCACATGGTAGAAAAATACATGATGCCTTATGATGTTCTTGTGTATTGAGAGCACTTGGCTTCTGAACTGGTGATAGCGTTATCTAAATGGCAAATTCTGTTTTCTAGCTTGTTGCATTGGGGAATTAGTGTAGATGAACAATGCAGGTGAAGTAGGTCTATCTCAGATTCTGGCTGGGGTGCAATTTCCTGGCAGGCTTTATTGCTGTATTCTCATCACAGAAAATGTTCAAAATGGCTTTTTTGGTGCCTGTGGGGGCAGGTTCGGGTAAGATCAAAGTAGATCCGAACTTGTCCTACCTCTTTGTTATAAAAGCAGCAAAGTTAGGAATTAATATTTTCTCTATCTGTAAAGTCTTTAACCACACAAGCCTAAGGGTATGCAGAATACCAATTTCCCATACCTATTGTAGTAATGGAACCTTCTACAGATGCACACACTTTGCTTTTCATAATAGCAATGTTAGATATTCATTTGCAATCTAGTACTAGTATCCATACAGAAATCAGCCTTAACTTGAACTTGTGTTAAAGTGGTTCATCATCTTACATTGCCAAACAACATTCTTTATTGTTGGGGGTATGGGAGGACATGAGTTACAAAATCTGAGATTGAACCTATCTGAAATTGTCTCACTATTATATATAAGCACTATTCACATCTACTTAAAAAGCTAACAAATACATTTTCTAGAAAATACTCTTAACAGAATGATTTGACAACACAGATTATTCTTCTACTGTTCAGACAAATAATAAATATCTTGTCCTTTAGGTCAGTCATTTGAGTAAGGCACTGTGATATCCCTTTCTTCACGGAAAGTAATGTAACTCAAATCAGTTTAAGTATTTTTATAGGGATGGAGTTGTTTTCACTGTTTCCCCAAGAAACTGTAGATGGCACAATCTGAGGAATATTTCTTTTACCTCCAAAATGTCTAGTTATGAAAAGCACATAGCACTATGAATTAAAAACAGTTCTTCAACGCTTTAAATACATATGGAATTTCTCAAATGAAGGCAGTCTTAAGACTAAAAATTCCAATTAAATAACTATCCTAACCATTTTTCTGCTTTTAAGTAGATTTTTAATCTCTTCTGTTAAAAAGTATCATCTCATCCTGTTCTTCAAGTTTGTAGATATACTCTGAATTTTCCCTGGCCAGTCTTTCTCTCTTTAATTAAAATAGGGTTAGTAAGGTATAGAATTAAAGTTGTGAATTCCTCATAAATATGGGGGGAAATTTCTGGGTAAAAGAAATAAAATTCAAACATATACTCCTCACACTCTTTGTTTATTGTCAATCATCACTTAAGTCATTCTGCCACCACTGTAGGTCTGCATAGTTTGATGCACACAACGCATCTTCTTATTCTTTATGTAGAGATGTTTCTACAAAGGTTGAGGCTTAGTGGTAGCAGAGAAAAAGAAAGCAAAGAGGACAGAGTAGTGTTTGATAAATAAAATGCATGTTTGAGCAAGTGCTGTAGAGAAAAAGATTAGTAATTTAGAACAGGGTATTTCAGGCTTTAAGAAGAATAAAGAATAACATAACAAGGAAATATTTTATCTCCTTGAGAAAACTGACTATCTAGAGAATCGCTATACAAAACCAAACATGAAAATAATTGGCCTTCCAGACTATGCTGAAGGGTCTGGCTGTTTGAAGTGCATTCTCTCTTCTCTTAAAGATCTGTCTGCAAGACACAATTCACATTTTCCAAGTTACAGAAAAAGCTCGCTGACCCTGGAAATGATAAGAAAGAAAGATCACTTCATACAAAATACGGTAATTATCGAGCTAGGAAATATGCATTAAAAATAGCATGAGGCAAATTCTTGGAGGAAAAAATAGGAAGAGAAGCCTAAAAATTATCCACTGAAGTTTCTACAGTGTAAAGAAATCTTCAAGTCTATAGAAGTTGAGTTCTCTGACAATCCTGATAATAGCTACCTACAGTGAAAACAGATTATGAAGGTCTGAGGCTTTTTTCATTTACCAGCAATACAACTGAACTGAAGGTTAACTAAAGAATTATTATTTAAGGCTGGATTCATTCCCTTTTTAAACTCTGTGGAAGGATTCTGAGAATATAAAACCCATAGAATCTCCCCAGGGCATTCATTCTTGTCCTATTTTATTGCCTTCTCCCATGAGGAGGACTATTCGATCCCTGGAGACTCTAGAGCTCATTCGGATATTGCTGAATTTTAGGACTTTCATCAAGTTTTCATTAGATATGTGTAAATATACATCATATTGCAAGATCTTTATTTAATTTCTTTTCCAAACAGTAACTTTCTTTGCTGGTCCTGTAAAATTGAGTTTTCTACCCTGAGGATGAGGATAGTATTAATTTTGCCTGTATGCCTAAAGAAAATCCTTGAAGCATTTCTGCCCAGTTCTTTCAGTTTTGATTGGGTAGGTTGTTGCTAAATTAGTTTGAAGTCAAACATGGAAATTTTTAATTGTTTGGTCTCATGACTAGACCTTATTGAGTCTGGCTAGGTAACTGTTATACTTCTAACACAAAAAATAGAGAACTAAAACTTTTAAAAATATGGAACTTTCACTTTCCCCTGGCAAAATGATTGCTCTACCAAACTGCTGAACATCCAAAAGCTCCCAATAGAAGAATGGATGATCAGAATTTAGGGGCTCTTGAAGAGACCTGATTGTTTCATTCATCTGCTCAAGTGGGCATTTTTCTAAAGGCTGATTTTAGTTTGAGCATGACCTAGAAAGCTGTTAGTGTGGTAAGCTCATGGCAGACTTTCACCCATAAAAAGTTTTAATCTTGACAACTGTACTCAGTCAAAACTTGCATTAACATTAGCAGTAATATATGTGACACCTCAATAAACTTGTATTCTCACCGAAGTTTGAATATATGATTAAAACAAAAGGGGCACAGTGTTTTGTCTCTCACAGTTGTTGCATGTAAAGCTGTCAGAATACAAATGTATTCATGATACACTTTTTATTTATTTGGGAAGATAATTACGGTAACTAAAAGAAGATAAACCAAGTTTATACAGGTAAAATGATGCCCATGGTAGCAATATGTTTGCTAAAAAATACAAATACATTTACACTGTTAGTTGAAAAATCATAGAATCATAGAATGGTTTAGGTTGGAAGGGACCTCAAGGATCATCCAGCTCCAACCCCCTGCCATAGGCAGGGACACCTCCCACTAGAGCAGGCTGCTCAAGGCCTCATCCAGCCTGGCCTTAAACGCCTCCAGGGAGGAAGCATCCACAACCTCCCTGGGCAACCTGTGCCAGTGTCTTACCACCCTCACTGTAAAGAACTTCCTCCTAACATCCAGTCTAAATCTCCCCTCTTCCAGCTTAAACCCATTCCCCCTCGTCCTGACATTACTAGACCTTGTAAATAGTCCCTCCCCAGCCTTCCTGTAGGCTCCCTTCAGATACTGGAAAGCCACTCTAAGGTCTCCTCGAAGCCTTCTCTTCTCCAGGCTGAAGAGCCCCAACTCTCTCAGCCTGTCCTCATAGCAGAGCTGCTCCAGCCCTCTGATCATCTTCGTGGCTCTCCTCTGGACCTGCTCCAGCAGTTCCATGTCCTTCTTGTGTTGGGGGCTCCAGAACTGCACACAGTACTCCAGGTGGGGTCTGAGGAGAGCAGAATAAAGGGGGAGAATCCCCTCCCTTGCCCTGCTGGCCACACTTCTCTTGATGCAGCCCAGCACACGGTTGCTGTCTGGGCTGCATGTGCACACTGCCGGCTCATGTTGAGCTTCTCGTCGACCCAGACCCCCAGGTCCTTTTCCTCAGGGCTGCTCTCAGCCATTCATCACCCAGCCTGTATCTGTGCCTGGGATTGCACCGACCCAGGTGCAGAACCTTACACTTGGCCTTGTTAAACGTCATGAGGTTGGCCTGGGCTCACCTCTCCAGCCTGTCCAGGTCCCTCTGGATGGCTGGATGTTTGTGTCTTCCAAAAGCTGCCTGAGTTTCTCTGAGATGGCATCCTTCTCTGGCTCCAGTGGAATGGAATTCCATTTCATGCATTTGAAAATTGCATTGATATAATGGTGCAAGCATATAACCCACAGTTTCTTAGTTTGTGTCTGTTTTTCAGAACAGGCAGTAAAATACTGTGTTGTATTAAAACAATAATATCCATTTATATAAGTTTGTCTCACCTCCATAGTCATTTAGTTGTTTGACTGGTGCCTTTCTAGGAAGGAAATGCAGTAGTTTTCCCTGTATTGCAAAAGTCGTGAGGTCTTTGTGTGAGGGTCTTTAATTTTTGAGTTAAAGTCCATTCTGATGTTATATAGCAGGTAGAGTTGTGACTCAATTTAGCAAAAAAAAACACAGGCAGAAGTCTCATAACTGAGTGTGAAATTTTGCATGAGCATAATGTTCTCATCAGCGTTTGGACTATCTACCATACAGATGCTAATCCTAAAATATCTTTCACAGTGTTTGCCTCATTTTTTGAGTTCTAGTAAACAGTAAATCCAATTAATTTATTGTGTTTATACAGTGGACCTTTTCAGGTTCAGTATACCAAAAAGAATGCAGTTGGGAAAACATTCTATTAAAAAATAAAAGGCTGTTATATTATGTTATTTCATGTCATGCCACCATCTGTAATATCACAGCATTCCATGCAAAGAAACCATTCTCAAACCACATTAGTAGCTTGGCTTGTCTATGTCTGTGCTGAGGAAGCCAAGAAATAGAAAAGCTACATCTCTAATGAAACCACCTTATGTCTAATTAACTGTGGGTAACAACTGAATTTCTAATATTGACAGTTCTACATAAACCTGAGGACAATTGGCAAGAGTGTTCTATCACCCGAGCAGGAAAGGAGGGAATATATAGAACAAGACGGTCACTTAGCAAGCCAGTAGTCGAACTGTAAGGCTTTATGACTATGTGGGTAACAAATACATGATCTTCAGAGAAGATTCTCCTCAGAAATCATATGTCCACATTGTCTTTTAGCTGCGAATCTTTAATACAAATTTTTCTGGGGATTGGATTTTAGGTAATAGGATGCATCCAACTGGGAGAGATTTTTCAGTCAGATTTAATTACACACTAGTTCTGCAACAGCAACAGTCCTCATCAAATCCTTATCTCAACCAAGGGGAAAAATTCTTTTTGCTACAATTGTCACTTAAAAGAGCAAACAAACCAAGTGATGCTCTGCAGAAGCAGACATACACACCAATTAAAGAGTGCACCCTTAGCTGTTTGTAATGTTTCTTGTTTTAAATAAACGTTTTACAGCTAATTTACAGTTAATTGTGGTGGTATGAGAAATGCTATGTTCTTAATGAAGCTTTGGGTGATCTCTTTTCAGTGTTCATTTATAGTGTACATGTGGGTCTGGAAGACTCATATTAGAAAATGTAGCATTAATGAAATAAAAATGTGGCTATTTTCTTAGTAAAAATCTAGTGGCTGCAGCCTGGCTGTGAATGGCAGCACAGCAATTTTGCAGCCATGTTACTATATTGAGACCTTTGTCTAGGAGAGACAAGCTTCCCTGCCGAACAGCAGATCTACTCTGTTACTCTCTTTACATAAAGACTGGGAAGCAGGAGAAATCTGGGAATGCTAAATAAGGAGGTCCTACATCTACAGTCTGGGCAAGGAGAGAAAGGAATTCAATATTTGTATTTGAACTGTGTCTGTTGCAGAAATCTATCTCTGAAGGCTGATTATTTTAATCTATACTTACCTGTTGTGGAAAAGGAGCAAATGCACATGGCTGATGTGCAATCTGTTTTCATTCAGGCTTGCCAGCCTAGCTTCCACTCCTTGCTGAACTAAGGGCATTTAAGGCAAAGGAAAAATCTCTCCTATCCTTCTGAAGCTCACCTTAAAAAAAGGTTGATATTTTCCATCTGCACTGTAGATCCAAGGCAAAATTTGCTAATGCTGAGAAAATAAACATGTCACTGTTGAGAAACTATCCCATCACATCCTGTGGGTCATGACAGATACCACTGTGTCAGATGTTTGCAACTAGAATGGATCAAACAAATTAAACATAATTAGGCACATATCACACCTTGTAGTTTCTGGAACAAACATAAATAGGGTATATCAGGCCGAAAAGAGGACAGACAATTGAGTCAGGTGTAAAAAAACTCTACAGTGCAAGCTTTTCTTTGTATGCATATTAAGCATGTAATTGCTCAAAAAAAAATTATTTTCTACTTTTATTGTTGAATGAGTTAAAATTTCCTACTGTTTTACTTGTTTCCAGCCTTATCTTTAATCTAGAATGCAACCATTTTCAAACTATCAGTTCCTTTCTGTGCTATTTTTGTGATACAGGAATGCTGTATTGTTCTTTGTTCAGACAGGTCATCTTTTGAGAGTTATATTGTTGTTCTCTGTCAGCCTAGGTGCAATTCTCTCATGTGATCTCATGTAACGACTAATTTAGTAGCAGAGTATTTAAAATGATTTTTACCTTGAATTTGGCAGTTTACAAACCAACAAACTTTTATTTGATTTCTCCCCAATTGACCATCCTGCTATTGCACCGTGAATTTTGATGGGATGCAAATATTTTCTACTTAAGCAGGTGGCAAACAAAAAGATTCAGTACATGTTTCATTCATATATTTATTTTCACAAAGTAATCTTCTACTTCCAGCACAATTCTGAACAGTCAATGAGTAAGATAATAATCCACATCAGGCAGTTTATCAGATTGTGGTTAATGTATATTGAAGATATTGTTTCAGCTCAAAATTCTGTAACAGTAGTTCTGTTATTCTGTTTCTGTATTATGTTATAATTTCTATGCATAAATGCATTTAATTTTCTTATAGAGACTCTGTGCTGATTTTGACTAGGGTAGAGTTTGTTTTCTTCATAGTAGCTGGGATGTGGTTATTGTTTGGATTTGTACTGGAAGCAGTGTCAGAGTTGAGGACTTTTCTGCTCTTCACACTGCCCCATTAGTGAGCATGTTGGGGGTGCACAAGAACCTGGGAGGGAACACAGCCAAGACAGCTAACCCAAACTGATCAAAGGGATATTCCATACCATAAGAAATCACACTCAGCAGTATAAACCTGGGAAAAGAAAGAGGAAAATGGGATGTTTGGAGTAATGGTCTTTGTCTTCCCAAGTCACCCTTATGTGTCATAGAGCCCTGCTTTCCTGGAAATGGATGAACTCATCGACTGATGGGAAGGGAGACCTTATAGCAACATTTCAGTAACTCAAGGGGGCCTACAAGAATACAAGAAAGATGGGAGTGGGGGAGATACTTTTTACAAGAGCATGTTATGATATGATGAGAGGGAATGGATTGAAGCCCAACCAATCCAATCTCTGACTGTTCTCCTGGGGAACCATTTTCTTGTGGCATCTGATAGGAATCTCATCAGGAGTAATTTGTACCCATCACCCCTTGTCTTTTCCATGGGTGCAATCTGGTCTTGTGAAAGCGGTTCCTGGCAATGCCAGGGGGTTTGGAACTAGATGATCTTCAAGGTCTCTTCCAACTTAAAATTTCCTATGAACCTATGAACATTAGAAAACAGTTATATGACCTCTACACCACTGATGAGACAGCTCTAAAAGCATTTCCTATCAGACCTATCAGCATTCTGCATGATGTGATAAATTATCAGTGCTACGGTGGGAATTTTTGTGCAGTCCCTGGAACAAAGTTTTGCTGGCATAGCAAGTCCACAGCTATGATTCCTTTGCATGTCTGTGTTCACAGAGCAAATGGTTCCCTAAGTAAGAGCTAAACCAGGAAAGGCTACAAAATCAGTTTATGGCTAGGGAAATGGACTTTCTGCAGTAGAGTAGAGCATTAGGGATGGTATTCCTCTTTTGCTTCTCTCTGGCAAGCCAAAGCACAGCACGATTAACTGAGATGGAGTGGGAGACACAGCATCTGGGCCAAAGAGGAAAAGCAGGACACTTACTTAGCTAAATAAACCATAAAGGGGCTGAAGTAAGGAAGCCACTCTTCAGGTGACTAATGTGTTTTTTCTCTGAATCTGACAGGGTTGACTGTTCTGTGCTCTTGCTGTTTTGGTCTCTTTAAAAATTAACAGCTATGAATAGAAATAGATGAAAGACTGTAGCAAGCAGTTCCCTAGTTTCAAACAGGCAGACTCATGGGCACATTTATATTTCTGTGTAGCTGAGGAAATACTACCACTTCTCATTAGATATAAATGTCTTTAAGTTGTATTTGTGGACCAAAACAGTCCTTTTATTTTTATTTAGGTTCCCAGATAGTGTTTATCCTTTGGATATCAAAATAAATTTTGTGGGAAACCAAGGCTGTGGGGATCACCATCTGGCTTTATTTGATCATCTAATGATTGATGAGCTAACAAATATGGAGTAAAGAGGCGTAGAGGAGCCTATAGAAGCATAAAAAATCTGTGAAAACAAGATATTCTGAGGATTTGTTGTTGTAATATCAGGATCATACTTTTTGCCTCTTTACAGAAACAAGTACAGTGGCCAGGGCCTTGTAAATATTTTGGCCATGCAATAGTACTAGTGAACTAAGAGCCTTTTCAGATTAAGGATGATGTCTCTTCACCACCTCTCAAGAAACTCTCCAAAAGAATGGGCAGCAGCTGTGGAGCCACGCAGCCTCTTAGGGATGGGAAACAAGAATGTGAAAACTCTCAGATGGTCTGAGGGACACATGAGTTCAACTCTCCTGTAGCTGATTTTGCCACATACTTTGTAGTTTAAAAGACTTTGAATGGTTCATGAGGATCCTGGAGGTCTGTCATGATGTATTCTTGGATACAAGTAATCACTAACAGAGATGATAGGTTTCTACACACAGAGACTTTGTATCCTGAGAATACTATTTTACTTCCTATATGCTTTTTAGTGCCTTAGAGGAGAAAATTATCCTAATCTCTACCCTAATCTCTACTCTTTTATGGTTGTTAGGACAGGATTTCCTTATCAAATCAGTCTAATTTTTAAGCCTTTGTCCCCACAGTAGACAGCATTCTTTTTTTTACTATGATATGTGTATAATTAAAAAATATATGTAATTTGATAGAATTCCTGAAATATTTCTATCTCTAGGAACACAAAAGGCAGGATTCTTTTGGAAGACAGAGACAGGAGTGTTTTTTTTTTTTTCTCTTTATCTTTGCATATAAAACCTTTATTGACAGAGTTTGGTTGGTTGGCTTTGTTTAATTCAAATGTTTGTATTCAGCAGCTTGCTTTCTGACACTGTGCAACAATGCAGTGTGAATCATAATGAAGGAATTGCTAAACGGAATAAATTTTTGGATCACCTAAAAATCCACTGTACAGGTTGCAGAGTATGATTTACTATGAGTTAGAAGATAAGCATGCTTGTGCTTTGAGCTATCATCTTGTGTTTTCAGTCAACTGGATTGGTAGAGACACAAGCCATGATTATGGCATTACATAAATCTGACATCCATCCAGTTCTGTTTCTAATTGTCAGAGCTGTGTCATCTTTCTGACCCTGCTGTGCTAACACTAGTATTTGTGTGGCCACTTGGTGAGCTGCATCAGTCCCCTCAAGGAAAGGGAATGGGATACTTAACTGGATGTCTGGACGGATGCTCCTCTTCAGCAGCATCCTGGGGTAATGCCAGATTTAAGTGGATATGTAACCATGGCTTCATGTTCTTAGGGCCAATATCTGTAAGTCAGTCAGTTAGCAAATAAGCTATTTCACAAGCCATTTTACTGTGTTCATTTGGAAACAGTGGAAAAATCTTCAGCCAAGGGGAATTTCCTGGTTGAATCAGGTTTCCAAACAGCTGTATTGCTGAATGTGTCTCTGTAGGTTGAAACACCAAAACCAGCTGTATTGGCCATGGTAAGGCTGTGAAAACAGCTATTAGCTATTGAAATGGGTTGGTTGGTTTGTTTGTTTTCTGATAGTTTCAAATCTTGCTAAACTTCATTTGGAGGGTGAGGTGAAAAAAGTTTTCTACCTGCTTAGCTGTTAAACTCCAGTTTCTCTGTTTGTCTTGCAAAGTTATTTAAATTATTCACAGCATCACAGATTTGAAAATCAGAAGGGACCGTTGTAGTCTGACCTTCTACATAACACAGGCCAGATTTTCCCCCAGTATTTTGTAATGCAAAGTTTTGTTTCAATAACAAGTTAAAAATATTTGATGAAGGTATATTAGCTATATTTTTTACAGGTGTTGGAAAATCATGAGAAAAACTGTCAGAGTTTTTATTTCCAACATTTTCCTACACTCTACATCTCGAATTTATTTCAGAAAGAAATTTAAATTGGGGCTTTAAAGGATAGCAAGCTTTTGAAATGTGTAGTTGCGAGGAAACATAAGATAGGGGAGTAGCAGTATGGATTTTGACTTGATGAGCCATAACCTGACTAATAAAGACTTTGAAATATAACTTTGAAAATTAAGTTATTTTCAATGGGAAGGCAAAATAGCAATGAAGACATCAGAATATTTAAATGATAAAACAGATCAATGGAGAAAAGTACTACTTGGGCTCCATTCAGAATCGCTGATAAGAAACTGTCATGCTCAAAGTGGGACCTAGGAGCAGACAGAGTTGCTGCTGTGGTGGAAATTCCTTTGTGTTTAGTCATTCAGCATCTGCACAGGTTCAGCTTTCTCTTCAAAATTCATGCAGTTCATGAAATAAATGATGGAAATTAACAGGAAGGATTATATCTCACCTTTAGTTGTTGTTCATTATCAGTTTCCTATCTTACATGAAGGGAAAAGATCCGGTCTCAAGCTGTGCCAGGGCAGGTTTAGGATGGTTGTTAGGAAGAAGTTCTTCATTGAAAGAGTGACTGGCACTGGAATGGGCTGCCCATGGACGTGGTGTAGTCACCATCCCTGAAGGTGTTTAAAAGGAGGCTGCATGAGGCTCTTAGTGCCATGGTTTAGTTAATTAGAAGGGTTAGGTGATAGGTTGGACTCGATGATCCTAGAAGTCTTTTCCAACCTGGTTGATTCTGTGATAATTAGCTAAACCTTTAGATTACAGCTTTGAGGTGACCTTGTATACAACATAGGCATTTCTGAAAGTATTTTTTCTAAAAGGTATTGTTTCTTCCTAATACTGAAGTCCTGAAGATATCTTTTATATGTCCAGTGAGGTACAGGAAATAAGTTCTTATAGTAGTATACAATAAATATTATTCATTAACTTACAATAATTTCTGCTGTTCCAGCTCCTCAGATTTTATATTCCCTGAAAAATACACAGCAAAATAAGTTTTCTGCATTTAAATAAGATATTTAGTTGACTGTTAAATTTCCCAGTACTTATATATAGTGGTCCAACGTAACTTTCAAATTCATCATGTTGAAAGCAAATTTTAGTCACACTTAACATTTTTATTAATTATGCCATGGCTGCATAAATTATAGTGGGTCAAAATATTTATTATTAGGAGTTACACACATAATAAGCCCTAGTAATATTGTGAATATTCAACAGACATTAACATAAGCTTTTGTTATTAGAGTTGTTAGCTGTGATTGTAGAAAACTGTTTTCCATTTGAATACATTAACAGTTCATACCAAAATTACCTGAGTGCTCCAGACATATATTCATAATTTATTGGTTTTCTTATAAATTATTTACAAATGGATTCTCAATATCAGAATTCAGGAAGAAAATCAAGAAACAGCAATATATCCTGTTGTCAGCCTTTAAAAACTTGGGTGGTGAGACCACTTTATTATTAGCTTTTTGTGGCTCTGCAAACCTCTCCCACAGAGGGAGTGCTCTGCACATCTCAGTGCAGAAGTTTTCTTGCTGTTAGAGATCTGCTACCCACCTCCTCCACGTAACCACCTCAGTTTTGTCTCCATTCTCCATTAGTTTGATTCCTCCCCAATGGTTTTGCCAGAGCTGTTTCTGTCTCCTAATTCACACGGAAGTCTACTTGAGATGTAGATCTCACCGTTGAGTTCTACCAGATTCACCTCATGATTTTTGTCCCTGAAAGTCACTGCACCCTATCTGAACTTTTTCAGTGTGTTCAAATAGGGAAAATTATCTGCTGGTAAACTTCATTATTTTGGAGCTCATCAGTATCTTGGAAATGAATGAATCAAGGTTCAGTCTAATCAAATTATATTATCATTTAGGTGTAGTGTGATATGTATCCTCCCCCCAGTATCCTTTGCAATAAATTTCCAGTCAGGTCACATGTCATTTGGAGTGATTTGTATGTTGAAGTAATCTGGAAATCACCTGAATTGTATACAAATTTGTAGTTACTTAATCATAAGAGGAGCTGAGTTCTTTTTTGCAAGGGAAAATTATGACCTGGCTTTGAAGCTACTCTCTTGAAGATCGGTTAAGAAGAAATAAACCTGGGTTTGTATTTTAATTAATACTGAACAAAACACTTTTGCTGGAAACACTTTCAGGAACCATAGGAAGGAAGGTGAATCTTCAGAATATCAGTGTTCATGTTTGCACTTCCACACAATCTGCTATTTAAAAACATTTATAATAGGAATTGTAGTAAGTAAATATTACATTTATTAGTAAATATTGAAACAGTTTGGATATGGTATTCATCTCAGTTTTGTGTAGTTTCAATGGATGATTTGCCTGCTAAACTAGGGATATATTTCCATGAGCATAATTTTGCATGAGATGGTGATAAATAGTAGTTTTTCTGTTTCAATGTGGCAACAATTCTTCACAGTCTGTTAGCATCTGAATGCTTGTTACAAGAGTGACTTGAGTTAATTCAATAAGCCCATAGAGCTGCGTTAGGCAGAAGATGCTTCTGAGTAGGCTTTTAATGCAAAGATTAATTCTTATGATAGCACTCTTAGGCTAGCACTTCCATGATAAATTTAATGGATATTTTCTATCTGAAACACATCTACAAATGTTTGACTGTATAATAAAGACATAGATGACATCTCCATTTCATTCTTTGTTGTGGGTCAAATGCACCACTACATGAAACTACCGAAATTTTCTTTGCTTTGTTTCACCTCTTACAGGTTAAAATATCAAATTTGTTATATGAAGTTTATGAATCACTGTACTCAGTGCAATACAGTCAGGAAAACTTGATCAGTGAGAGTATTTCATATTTTTCTTATTTATGTGGTTTTGCCTGACAAAGTTTGGTCTGGGCCAGCTACTGGACAAATGATAGATGCTGTCCATTAACCCTTCTCCTTTCCCAAAAGGAAGAATAAGAAAGAGAGACATGAATTGGAAGCCAAAAGCAGCTTTGATGAAAATAGTAGCAATAAAACAAAATAGACACAAGTAGATACAACCTCAATCTTGAATTCAACCCTTGTGTTAGCAGTTATATCACTGTCACCACTGATGCTGTGGATAGGCACTGGGGAAGTCCCAGGCTATACTCAGCATCAGTCAGGATCTGGATTCAGGAGCTGAATTCTGGAACTAGATTCAGGAACACACAAATCAGAACTGAAGGCAGAACAGAGTCCTCCTCTAATATTGACCATTGAAGAGAGAGATTAACCCTTGTTATCCCTCATCCTTATACTGAATATGGCATGTATGGGCACTTCAAGGAGACCTCTCCTGTCCACTTTTCCCCACAATTTTGGCCTTTTACTTTCTGCACCCCTAACATAGCAGCAAGATTCAGCAGTGACCTTGACCTGTGTACAAATCCTTAGTACTAGCTACAAACATGGAGCCTTGTCGCTATTAGCAGCAGTCTGCTAAAACATGCTGCTAGTTTCAGAAAGTGCAGTTACTTTCAAGAGACTCAGATGAAAAGTAAAATCACTGAACAGAATCTGTTCTGCTGTAAATCAAACCCAGGACATTTCCATAATGTAGATCATTCTTAAAGGTTTCTCCAAGCATCATCTTTTGCTGAGTATATCTCCTTGTTTTAGATATAGATGTAGGTATATGCTGTGATAAATCTTATTTACTTTGTTTTGAGGGGTGAAAGTAAAATTTTGCTTGATTTGGTTGTAGTTGTAATACCAGTTGGAATCTCAGTATCTCCTTCCATACTGTAGTTTGTGTAAAATTCTCTTGCCAAGTCTTTTGAGAAGTTTTCATCTTCCTTTGCAAAGTCAGTTTTAATGATGGCAGCTGCACTGGTCTTTCACACTGTAGTTGCATAGTTCTGTAGCTTACCTGTTGGAAGCTGTTCCTGCTGCTTCCTTCATTCCCTAGCAAAATTTAGATAATGACACTACACTCTGTAGCTGACACCTGAGGTCTAATTATGCCTCCTGTCACCTCTGTTCTCTGTATTTCTACCAGTGGGCCTGTCTCAGAGCAAAACAGAATCTATAATTTTAAATGAAGCCTTGGGTTTTTTTTTTGGTTAAAGCAGTAAGAGATATTTGTGTTGACAAATGATAACTTTCACCTGTTAAGGCTAATGACAAAGCACATAGGAAGTTGGCTTTCAGCAAGCTAACAGCTGAGTGCTTACCACCGTTTCAGTTCCTACTTATATTTCCCTCTACTTGACTTTGGGCATTTTGTCTGACCTCCCTTTGCTGCTGTCTCTGATGGGTGACAAGAAAAACATAGGGTGCTTCCAGAACTGGCATTTCCATCTGCCTCTTCCTGGGCATGTGTAAACCTTCTACCCAATTTGGTGAGAACTGGAGTTAGGAGCTGCAAAAGCGCCTAATCTAGAGGTCTACTGGATTCAGCTGGGTTAGGGTTATGGTTTTGCTTTGTGTGTCTTTTTAATTGTTATTCCCCCTTCACAAGCAGCTGAGCTGGGCCACAGCCAAGACAGGCAGCTGAACCAGCCAATGAGTATTCTAAACCATACTGCTGTCGTGCCTGTTATATAAGGGAAGGGTTGAACAGGTGGCTGTGGGTGATTTGCACAGGTGACTGTAGTGAGACGAGGCAGGATCAGATGGAGAGGTCAGACTGAGTCCGTGTGGTGAGTGCTGTGCTTTGTACCCCTTTGTTGATATACTATTTCATTGGTATTACTGTTTTTTGTGAATGTTTCTATCTCTTTGTGTTGTTCCTTTAGACTATCCTTATCTCAGCCCACAGAGGTTTGCCTTTTTGTCCTAGTCTTCTTTCCTATCCCAGCATGGGAGTGAGACAGGAAGGGAGGGAAGTTGTGTGAGTTGCTGCTCGATGTGAGGCTCTGCTGCCAGCTAGACCTGAGCCAGGGCAGAACATTAGTCAACTATTTACAGAAACAGTTTTTTGACTATGTCTTTACAATAAGAGTATCTCCAAACAGACTTAAACCACTTGGTCTTTGTGTTTGCTACTGCCTGCCTCTACACAGCAACTTAACAGCTTTGTTGTGAATGTTAAGAATGCATTGTTATGATATAAAGTCATCAGTGTCCAAGGCACCAAAGCCTCAAATGAGCTCCTACCTTTCCCCGTTTGTTTACTGAACTGTTTAGTAAATCATGGCTGGAATACCAATGTTTTTGGAAAATGCCCATATTGAAATTCTGGAGGTGGATAGGTTTAGACTGGATGTGACCAGAAAGTTCTTCACCATGAGAGTGGTGAGAGCCTGGAATGAGTTGCCCAGGAGGTGGTTGAGGCCCCATCCCTGAAGGTGTTTAAGGCCAGGCTTCATGAGACTCTGGACACCCTGATCTAGCGTAGGGTGTCCCGGCTTATGGCAGGGGGGTTGGAACTAGATGATCCTTGTGGTCCCTTCCAACTCTGATTCTATGACTCTAAATTCATTCAGTAAGGAGGAACTAAACTATTTCATACTCCAGAGACCCACAAAATAAAGTTTTGGGATCAGGAGCATCAGCTGTGTTTGATGTTCGCTAGTCATTATACTCCTGTTTATTTTTGTCTGCAGTCCCACCTTGTGAATACCCAACATAATGGCAATTTGCTTTCCTCCCTTGTTTTATGAGAAGATTCTTTTAGATCTCTAAAGATCTCAATATACTCAGCATTTTTTGTTTTATCAGCTCAAGAGAATGAGTAGTTTCTAAAGCATTAAAAAGATCCTCTTTATTTTTTCTTCTTTCCTTTTGTTTTTATTAGTGGTTTTCCATATGAACTGAAGTATTCAAAGCAAGGCTTGTCTCCACTTTAGAGTTAAATTTGTGGAAGGACTTCCTCTTCCTAAGAGGAAATTTACTGAAGATTACTGGTTTGATATCATTGATTCCAAGGGTAAAATCAATCCTAGCTTGTGAGAATAAATATTTGTGAATGTAAATATTTTCTACTCGAAGTTTAATCCTTTTGTGTTTAAAAAATTGCGGGTTTGCTCTAAGTATCATCATAACTGATGTTAATAATGTGAATGTAGTAACTGAAGCTGCAATCATGAGGTGCTTTTTAAGTAAAGGTAAAGGCAAAGTTCAAGAAAAAAATGTTATTTCTTGCAAGAACAGTTGAACAAAAATATTGCTGAATAGATTTCCTTTTATGAGTTCTTTTCTCTATAGACTCAGTAATTTACATGGCTAATATCTCTGTTATTTCACAGAAGTCTGTGTTCTGCAACACCCACAGTCCGATACTGCGTGGGGGATGTGTTTTTGTTCATTTTTGTTTGTGGGTTGGATTTTGTGGGGTGTTGGTTGGTTGGTTTTTTGGTTTGGTTTTCTGTTGGGTGGTGTTGTTGTTGGTTTGGTTTGTTTATTGCTCAGCCTTAGGCACCTCAGGAAAGCTTGAATACCTTAGTTATGTTTTTCTTGAGCTTTTTGACTACCATGACAAAATTGTGGTCTTTACTAGGAACCATTTTTGGTAAGAACTTTTCAAATAGCAAGGAAGGAGTGTTCTTCAGTCCAAAGAATTTTCTCTCAAAGAGAAGAAAATGCAGTCAGTCTGGTTCTGGTTTTGGAGTTAGGTGATGGTGTCTGTACAGTGCTCTGACATTTGCAGAAATATGCCCTTCCAAGTAGAGCTATGTTTTCTTTTCTGTCTGTACAGTCTTTTCTGGTCCTTGCCATTTTACAGTTGGACTCAATTATCTTAAAGGTCTTTTTCAACCTAAATAATTCTATGTTTCTATGACCTAATGGTGTTAATTAGAATTGCAGATTGTTGTTATGATAAGCACCATGTAAATATAGCACCAAAGAGCAATGTGGGTGTTTTTCCAAAGTAAAGGAGAGAGAAAATCCAGACCAGAGACTAAATTGTCCTTTTCTGTGTGCAGTTGCAAGAAGAGAGGAGTATGGTTGAGGAACTTGGTTCTGCCCTGTCAGATCTCCACATAAATCACAATATCAAAGGAAGAGGTGACCACGTGAACAGACTGTGAAAGTGTTGCAGTTTACTGAAAACTAGTGGAGGGTCTTTAGTTAACTTAGTTCCTCAAAATGGAGATTCTTCCCTTCTTGGCCTGTGTTGCTGTAGTAAAATATGGCACACTGGGTAACACTGAATAAGATTTTGTGATTTAGTCCATTTTTGTTAATTACTTCTAAATGGAGTTTGTCACGTGGACATCTGAATAAGTGTAATCAGAAATCCAAATATAATAGCTTATTATATAGTTAGAGGCCACAAAAGTGCACTTGCAGTCATTTTTGACCTGAAAATTATGGTTGCTAAAAGGGCAAGACTTTTTAGTGAGAGCTAAAAATCAAATGCAATCTGATCATTGAAACAGTCATTTCTGCTTGCTTGGTTAAGACAGTGGGAGTTAGCATAAATCTGTCCTCTTGAGGCAGTTGTCCATAACTGTAGAATGACACAAACCTCACTAGTCTACGTTTAAAAGTGCAGAATCTTGCTAGAGGATGGAGATCTTCTCTAGGTGCTTCCCACTGATGCAATATTAACTGTGTCTCTGAAATGATAGCAGAGTTACTGAAGCTTTGAACAGCATTTTCAAAACATACATCAAGAATAGTGCCTACTCCATACCCTCTTTCTGTTCAGATTTTGTGGACTGAGTGATTGAGGGCTTTTCAACCTGATTATTTTCTTAATTTGGCTCCCAGGACTTCTGAGCCACTCGGGTTACTTTTCAAGGTTGCTTCTTTTTTTTTTTTTTTGGTGAATATTAAAGCCTGGGTTTGCTTAAGAAGAAAGAGTAAGGTGAAAGGTGAGTCTTTTCATTGGCCCTTGTCTGTCAGTGGCGGGCCTTTTTAATGAAAATAGCGAATAGCACAATGTCTGTCAAGAAGTTCTACATAGCACAGCTTGTATAGCACAGTTTGACTCTGTGATAAGAATCTAACCTAACGATCAGTAAGTCACTACTTTTACCTTACACAGATGGGTGTCTTGCAGAGAAACCAGCACCTAGAAGCAGTGTGTGCTGGCTGGGCTAATTAGCACATCACTGCTGTATTTATCCTGCAGCAAGTTTCAGGGCTGACTTGTTTGTGGCTGGCTCAGGCGTCTCTGCACCGGTCTGCATTGTAGATGTATGAAGACTACTGCAGATCATAAATTAAGAATGGAGACAAGGCAAATTGTGAGAGCAGCCTATGTGCTTGCAGGTTTTGGTTGTTATTTCACTTGATCCATAGAGGGTCAGCTTGGTATAATTCATATCTTTCCATTTCTGTTTCCACTCCTTTTGAGTCTATGAAGTAATTCTATGCACTCTTTGGGTTTACCTTTTGAAAACTGGAGCTTCTGAGTTACATCACTAAACAACACAGATTTCCTTGATGCATTTTATTAAGGAACACTAATAATATTCCAGGAGTCATGAATTTGATTTCATGGAAATGCCTGGAAAGAGTAGATCTGCTACCCTGTTGTCGACTGCATCTAGGCTGACTCAATTAGTTTGGAGATAAAATTATGTTAATGAGATGGGCTTGCACAGACAAAAAAGCCTGTAGGTGAAAACACAGGCTTTTAAATAGGTTGGAGTCTTCATTTGTTTTGTTCTCTGAGGATCCTTCTTTTTTCTCTAAAATTATTTCAGTAGAAAATTGTTGCAGAAATGTTTTTGAACCTATAGAAGGAATATTGAAGTGAAACTGTACAGCTTAAAGCTGAAAAACTCTACAGAGATTGAAAATCCTTTATATAAAAAACTAATGAACTTCTGTATGTTACTCTTACCTTTGTTCCCCACTTAAAAGTGTGCTTTGCTTCTGTACCATGCTCTTTTCTTCTTGCTGTAAACAGAGTCTGGTAGAAATATAAATCCCTTCCCCACCCCCCCACTTCCATATCTATTAGTAAAGGGCTGAAATTTCATTTCCTGCTACAGACCCAATCTCCACATTCTCTATTACCTTTAACTCTTCCTCTGCCTTCTGTCCAATCAAGGCTTTTATTTATTTGTTTATCTGGGGGGTGGATTTCCTCAGCTTTTCACAGCTGTGGCTGCCACAATGTTTCCTTTCATCTGTACGCTTCAAGGTCATCCTCTGCTCACTTCTGATTTCCGGTGAAAGCTTTGCAATGTGACCAAGTATTACTTGTCCATGTAAATGCAGACTCTGCCAAAACAGAGGATAAACCAGCACAGATTTTACGACTCAGCAATCATCTCCCTTTTGAATGTGACATTCGTGTTGAGAAGGTGAATCTGTGTAAGCAGTAAAGACAAGCTGTGAGGACCAGTGCTGGAGGAAAAGAAGATATCGGTGTGGCACTTTTGCAGAAACAGATAGTTAGTGTTAGCATACTAATGGGGGAGAATAAACAGAGAGAGAGTTTTCATCTCAGTCCTGCCAAATTAGGCTTAATTGCCTCTTCTGGGGTGTGATTTACCCGCACCACTGCCAATATGCCATGTGTTACAGAACGGGAGAGGGAGTATGTTGAGGAAAAAGTTTAGAGCTGATCAGAGAGAAGTGTCTGCATTTTGCTTAACCTTCCTGCCCTAGTCCTTCAGAAACATAGAGGTAACCCACACAGATTAAAAGCTGTTTCCTGGAAACTTCTTTAGAATGTGAATATTTATTTTGTACAACTCTAGGTAGAATCATGTATGACAGTTGAAGAGCTATGGAAAAGCCTTTACTGTGGTGGAACTGTGCTGTTTGATATTCTTGCCACCCTTTATATGGAAGGGAAAATTTGATTGTAAAAATCATTTTGATATGAGGGGGGTAATTAGCAATATTATTGAAAATAGGGTTGGGTAAAATACTGTTGGGTTTTTTTTTCCTATATTGCATCTTGCTTGCATTACTAATAGTTGCCAGGGAAACCAACAGAACTCTAAACTCTTCCACTAGAAAGGCAGCTATGGTTATAAACAAGGTCGTTTAAAACGCTACAGATTATAGAAGAGCTAATGGGAACCTACTATGGCTTCTGCTCCATGTTATGCTACCCTACATGCTGACCTGTGATAAGAAATACTTATCCTGATCAGTATTAAATATAGTATTTTTACAGTTAAAAAAACAAACCTAAACCCCAAATTATTCTGATTTACTTTGAGATTAGTTGTTGTACATCAAGTGTGGAATTTACTGCTCTGGGCTGTCACACTGCTGGGAGGGCTTCTGTTAGAACCCAGGATTGGTCAGTTTGCTGTACGTTCCCTGGGGAAGCAGGATATGGTTCAATATTTTTGTTAACCTTTTAATATGTTAGTAAAAGTAAATTGTAACTCTCTTAGCACAGAAGATGTAACCATTTTCCAAGAAGTTAAGCTTGACTAATTGCCTTTCATCCACAAGGGTGCAGCTTCTTGTGTTTTGCAAAGTATCTGCTCATCAGGCACAGCTGTGACCCTTTACACATCCATCATCAGGCTTTTGGGAAAAAAATGCCCACGTTTGTACATAAATCATTTTAAGGAACAGATGCTTGTAAACTTTCTCTCACCTTGAGGTTATAGGACCAGCATTTATTACCTTACTGATTTCAGCTAAAGCCTACAAGGGAAATTGATTTAGGATCAAAATGGGTACTAATAGCTTGATTAGAAACATTTTCAGCTTCAAAGGACCCTCATGTCCTTCTGCATTAAATAATGCTCATAAAATCAAGTTGTATATCTTTGATTTCCTTTTGGCCTTTCCTGAAGGTGATGTCCTTTGTAAAGAACACAGTATTTGTGATGCTATGTTGCTCTGATTAGCACTTCTGCTTCTTATTTGCTTGATTCTTTATATTTTTTCAGTCCAAAGACCAAATGCATTCAGACTGCTAAGGCAATCAGAAGCAATGAATAATTATGAATGGTTCTTCCAGAAAGCGCTACAGACTTTACACAAATATGCAGTCCTTAACCTGTTTCTGGCTGTCATCAGTCACATGTTATTGCCCTTTACAACTTGCTCTTGGATCTAATTTTTGACTTTTTAGTTCTGAAGATGACAATTCTAAAACTTCAGAGAAGTAGCACTGGTGAGCATATCTGCAACTGCTGATGATGTTCAGATGAGACTAAAGTGTGTGCAGATGTGGATAACTACCTCACTGCTAGTTCTCCCAGGTATTGCTGACAGCAAATCCTGGCATTTTCAGTGCAGCTGCACACAGTAAGCTTCATGCCCTTCAGCCTCTGGGCAGCTCATTTAAAAGGAGCTCTATCTAGAAAAATTATGGTGTTGACATAGTCTATATACAGTGTTTGGACTTCACCTCATAGGGAGATTTGTGAAGTTTTTCCTCTGACAGCCACTCTTCTCCTCTACAGGTATCAGGCATGCATCTATGGGTTTTATTGTTGAGAAAAAAATGGTCACATTTGAAATCTGTGCATTTATTAGGACAAAAAAAAAGAATGAATTTGTAACTGTACTTCTGTTGATACCGCTCATCGGTGTTGGTGTCAACTTTCCCAAGTGGGAAACGCTGAGGTACTAGTTAAGTAGCCGTGTTGATTTGGATGAGGGTAGAGAGGCTCTGCAAAGGGACTTGGATCAATGAGTCAACATAAATGGGATGAGTTTCAGCAAGGCCAGATGCCAGGTCCTGCACTTGGGTTACAACAACCTCAAGCAACACTACAGGCTTGGGTCAGTGTGGCTGGAGAGCTGCCTGGCAGAAAGGGATCTGGGCATGGTTAGTCTGAGGAAAAGGAAGCTGAGGGGAGACCTCATTGCTGTCTACAACTACCTAAAGGGAAATAATGGAGAGGCTGGAACTGGTCTCTTCTCACAAGTAATTGGAGACAGAACAAGGGGCAATGGCCTCAAGCTGAGACTGAGTAGGTTTAGGCTGGACATTAGGAAAATGTTTTTCATGAAAAGCATGGTCAAGCACCAGAATGAGCTGCCCAGGGAGGTGGTGGTTGCCCACCCTGGATGTGTTTAAGGATTGTTTGGATGTGGTGCTTAGGGAAATGGTTTAAGGTGAATCTTGTAGAATAGGGCTATAGGTTGGTCTTGGTGACCCTGAGGAACTTTTCCAACCTGGATGTTTCTTTGATTCTGTGAAATATCTTCAAAAGGCAGGTAAATGTAGCTATCTACTTATTACATACTGATAAAAAGGAATCAAAGAAGAGTTTGGTGTGACCAAGATGATAGGGACAAGCTGTAGTTCTCTGAGTCCCTATTGTGAGTATTGGCAGTCAACCAACAGTGAAGAAGCAGAAACTATTTCAGGGGAAAAGAGTGGCTGCCAGAGGAAAAAACTTTTTGAAAAGATCTTAAAGCAAACCATTCTGTCACATAAAATTCAAATGCAGAATTTGTGGAGCATAATACTCCTTTGTCTAGATTTTTGATACTTTAATTTTCAGCTATTTAATATTTAAAGCAATGTGCACCGAAGCTTTTGCCATCATGTGTTTTGATTCTCAGATGCATGTTGCTGTGAATGAGCTAGTGCAATTTTGTCTCTATTCACCTGCATTTAGTTGTGCAGGTAGATTACAGACTAGAAGTTTCTGATTGTGATTAGGTGATATTTAAGTCTCAATATTGTTCTCATCAGATTTCTTTTCAGAATCAGATATTCACATACGTAATCACTTTCTTTGCCATTGTTACGCATCAAGTCTTTGATTAGAAATGCCCCAAGAGTAAGAGGTTATATCAGGGAGGCATAGTTTAGTTTAAGAACTGACATTTTTTTTTCTTTAGTTGTACTTTTCCAATGTCTCACAGTTTTATTCTGCAGAAAGCTGTGGCTAGGTGAGAACTGATGCAACAACCCAATAGCCAAGATATATACTCAGTGTTGTGTTAATAAGACCTGTAAACTGTTTTTAATAAATTATAATTGTTATGTGAAAAATAGAAACTATTAATATTAAAAAGAAAAACACACAGAAAAAAACCAAACCCAAAGTAAACCAAGACAACAAACCCCAACCCATTATGTCAATTTAGGACCTCATCCTCTCAATAGAACTGTGAAAATAACAGATATTTGTCTAACAGGCATGCCTAAGTATTGTCTTATTTGGTGAAGAATCAAGAGCAAAAGGTTTCATCTAACAATTTCTTTCACTCACACTTTGAAAGTTGAATTCCAAAGTGCACAACTTAATTGAAAAATGAAGAATGTTTTTAAAATGGAAAGAAATTTTGGATTAAGAAGTCGATATATTTCATTCTAACAGAATCTCAGTCCATCTGGGCTCTTTCACAACACAGAGTGGTTCTCCTGGTCTTTCCAACACAGGAAAGAGGTAGTTTATAATAAAACTTAATATTGTAAACAATTATTTACAAAAACAATAAAGAAAATACACCCATCATTTTTTGCCAACATTACCAGAGTGTTCCACTGACTATGATGAAGAATTGACATCTACCCTGACTATGACAAAGAAATTTGTCAGGAGAATGAGCTGGCTTCTTGCACTACCACTACATCAGACAAATTCTGCCATCTGTCTTCTTGAGTACTAAATATATTATTTGCATTTTTTTTTTTTCATTTTTGACTGATGATGTTATACATCTGTGTAAATGTAATGCAAAATTCGTTGCCTAGTTGGCAAAGCTGCCTGATTTTGAAGGACTGGCATGCTGTATTTATATCCTAGATGAGATATTCAGTGTAGTAGTGTCCAACAGAATACTAAGTCAAAGAATATAAACCCCTAAACAACAGTATTCAAAGTGGAAAATTATCATGTGTCCCCTTGGACACAAATCTTTGATCCCCCCTTTTACAGTGTTGACTGTACAAACTCTAGCAATTCATCCTCAAAATGGACTTGTGTCCAGCTGTTCCCACATGGAGGCACAGTAACTAACTTGCACATTAGGCCATCTGGGAACCACCATGCGTTTCCCTCTATCAGGAGTCAGTAATGTCCACCTTTCTGTGAAGACCTTGTTTTAAATGCCATATTGTAATGCTCTATGTCACGTATAATGTGACATGCTAGATTACTCAAGAGCCTTCTTACCTGCAAGTTGCATTTTTGTCAGGTCTGTAATTTGGAAACCTGAGAGAATGGCAGTGGTTTAAGTGCTTGGGGTATTTTAGGTTCCTTTTTTAACATTACAAGAGACATGGACCTACACCCATTAGCTCATGTTAGTGGTGCTTATAATCAGCTGCTCAGACATTGTCATTACCATGTTTGCCCTGGACATATTCTGTTGGCCACTCTTACAGCTATTTGTTCTTTTGGCCTCTCACTGCATGCCAGTTGTTATTATAACACCAATATTACTTTAATCTCATGTATAATTCAGCATCACCTCTGATTGGGCTGCCCAGGGAGATGGTGGAGTCGCCGTCCCTGGAGGTGTTCAAGAAAAGACTGGATGAGGCACTTAATGCCATGGTCTAGTTAAGTGGATAGGGCTGGGTGCTAGGTTGAACTGGATGATCTTGGAGGTCTCTTCCAACCTGGTTGATTCTATAATTTAATTCTATTGCCTGTCCTGTGAGCTTTCATAATTATCATGTATGGCAGTCTTGGTTCTTTTCAAGGGGTCCAGTTCCATCTCTTTTTCCATGTATAGAAGGATAGCCAGTTGGCTAAATCTTTCTGTAAAAGCCATGTTGAGTGTCAGAAGTCTCTGAGGAACTGAAGAGGAATGTTTTATGGGCCTCTTTTGTCTGGATCTTGTTTCTTTCCAGTAAGGGTAAGCTGCAGAATTTAGTATGTATTTGGCGTTATCTTTATTATTACTGAGAAGGAGCAGAATTCAAGTCTCTTATGTTCCAGAATGATTAAAATGTTGTACCCTCCCCCCTGCCCTCGCCC
>WAAF01007966.1:0-12833 GCA_013400475.1 Tricholaema leucomelas
TTGCACAGATTTGCAATTCTTCCTGTTTGCTATGGTCTAGCTGACTGGATGGGGATGGGTGCTAGGTTGGACTGGATGATCTTGGAGGTCTCTTCCAACCTGGTTGATTCTATGATTCTGTGAATAAGTGGAGAAACTTCTTTTTAAAAGTAAATAAATAAAATTAAAAAAAAAAAATCAAACCAAAATAACTCAAATCAAACAACAACAACAGAAACAAACCAAAACCCAAGCATTAAAATTCACCATAACTCTCCGAACACTAATTGGCTACCGAAAAGAAAGCGTCTGCAATACATAAGTGCTGCAGTATTAATTTATAATGAAAATTTTCAGTAGTAGATTTATCCAGCCATCTTTTTCCTGGTTCTCTTCTGGCTTTCATTACTATTGAAATAGATCCAGAACACCTTTCTCCATAATTTCTTAGATAATCTTGTTTTCCAAAGGCAGATTTAGAATTTGGTATTGATTAATCATCTCCATAAAAATCCATACCAGTGCGTACTTCTGGTTGTGGTTTTATCCCAAGCCACCTGTACTGTTGGGCTGAATCTTTGAAATTAATGAACACAGAATCACAAAATACATCAGATTGGAAGAGACCCTCAAAGATTGTCATGTCCAACCCCTGAGCAGTCAGCAGGGACATCTTCAACTAGACCAAGCTGCCCAGAGGCACATAAAGTTTAACCTTGATTATCTCCATGAATGGGGTCTCCACCACATCTCTGGGTAACCTGTTCCCAGGTTGAGTATTTCACTACCTCATTGTGAAGAACCTGCTCCTAATTTCCAACCTAAATCTCCCCTGCTTCAGTTTAAAACCATTGGCTCTCTTCTATACAGTCCTTCCTGTAGGCCACCTTCAGATACTGAAATGCAGCATGCAAGGTCTCCTCAGAGCTTTCTCTTCTGCAGGCTGAAGAGTCCCAACTTCCCCAACCTGTGCTTGTAGGAGAGGTATCCCTCTGGTTGTTTTTGTGGCCTCCTCTGGACCCAACCCAGCAGGTCCACATCCTTCTTGTGTTAAGGGCCCCAGAGCTGGACACAGTACTCCAGGTGAGGTCTCACTGGCATAGAGCAGAGTGGCAGAATCAGCTTTGCACATCTGCTCATGATGGCTCTTTCGATGCCACCCAGGATGTGACTGGCCTGGGCTGCAAGTGTGCATGATCTTAAGGTCTTTTCCAACCAGGCTCTTCTATGATTCTGTGAAAGATCACAGAAATCTTATTTTCAAAACAACATCTTCTCCTGTCATGTTATTCTACTGTTTTTATGATCGAACCTAAAATTCTAGGCAAAATATTAAAATGCTAAAGGATGTAAATGCTAAAAATTATAAAAATGATGAAAGCTAAAACTCTGGAAACAAACTGAAAAAGATGCCTTCCTTTGCTTGGGGTACCTAACTTGTGCACACCCTGGATGATTATGTTGGATTTATAACTACTAATGTTTTGATGTATTTGTTGGTATGACAAGGTACAGCACCTTGACTATCTCCAGTCCAGTGAAGAAATGCAACTCATACTGATTGCCCATGTAAGAAATGGAGAGAGTTCAAAACTGAAAACCCACAAGGATCCCTTGCGTTGTGTAACAGCAATGTGTTTTCTGTCTTGAGTAAACTTGGACTATCTTGTGATTTATTTTGAGTAACAGGCTGCAGATAAGTAAAAAAAATAAATTTATAAAAAAGAGTCATCTGGAAACCTTCCTCCCCAGATAGTGGCTTTTTGGAAAGTCTTTCCTTTAGAAGTAATTTCTGGAAAATTTCTTGATTAATAAGAGCATGCAAATAAACTTTTAAAATGATGGCTTTGTTATTGCTTTGGCACAATATGCTAACAACACAGCAAGCTCTGTCAAACTGCGAGTGCTCCTTTCAGGCAGATTATGTCCTTGTTTACATATCCAGCTGCACTGGGGACGTGTCCATGGTGGTGCTCAAACAATGTCCCCAGTGGGGGTGCCCATTAGGGGAGGGTCTACTAACTGCCGTTTACTTTGTTTAGATTGAGCCAGAATGCAACAGAGGTCCTCAGACTTTGAAGAAAGGGAGGGGTAGGAGGGTGTTGGAATCCTGCACTTTCTGAATCCTGTTTGGGTTTGTTCAATGGGGATCTTTGCACTGCTCCAAGAGAAAAAAAAAAGAAAAAAAGAAAAAAAAAAACACCTAAAATTAAGAAGTATTGCAGGCTGAGATTGTTCTGAGAAACCACTTGGAAGTGATCTGTGTGGAAGCAAGCACAAAACAGTAATATCCAACTAAGTGTTGCGTAGTAAAGCCATTTACATTCCACTCCTAAAAAAGGATTACACAGGTGACTAAAAGTTTATCATGCTCTTCTCAACCAGACATGGACCTTCTCTTTGTGTTTCTTCTGCTTGCTTCCAGAAGCAAGGCTTAGTGTGTGTGTCCCCCTTCACCTTTCCAGTTCCTTCAAACACCTAAATGAAACATACACAACATTGTGGGTTCTTTTTTTTCCTACATGCACATAATTTATACTTAAAGAAAGCAGGTAAGTGATTAAAAAAAAGTGCAATCAAATCAGTAACTGCAGAAATATGATAATTTTACAGTATTGTGCCTATAAACTGTTACTGCTTTCATTTTTCAGCTTCTTACAGTTTTCTACTCTTGAATATGAAAATTTGTAAGAGTGAGCATTATGGAAAAGGCTGAAAATTACTAAGCCAGGGTTACAGTTCAAAACCAGAGTAGCTGAAATGAAGAATTCCTAAGGAAAAATCAGGGATTTTGCATCCTCCAGTAAGTGTTCAAATATATATATATATTATTTTCCCCTCCTTATTTTCAAATATATGTGTCTGCTTCTTGCCAGTGCACACAAAAATCGTTGATCATTAAGTTGTTTAGGTGATAAAGCAAATTGCTGCTGAGGCACAGATATACTCAGTTTCCAACTAAACAATGACGAAATACTGCAATGTTATTTAAGATGTTCATGAAAACTGCTGTCAGCAGCAGGCTTGGGATGAAATCCTGGCTTCAGTGAAGTGCGCTGCAGATCTTCCACTGACTTCAGCAGATTCTTCTTTCCCTGCTTCTCCCCTCTGCAGTGGCTTAACAACATATTGTTAAGGTTTGGCTCAAAAGCACTTCCTCACCCCAGCTACTCTATAAACCACCTGTAGCCTCAGTGATTATTAGGGTTTCTTTCTTTCTGGTCTATATGTGTCTCACAAAAATGCAAAGGAAAATTGATTGTTTAGGGTTTATCATTGTCCCTGAGAAATTATCTTCCTTCCTGTAAAAGTACTGGATATTTGCCAAGATAATTCTTTTCTCACAAAATGTTTACATGGAGTTAGGTCTGGACTGTTGAAATGTCCTCCTTCATGAAGGAGACAATCTCATGCCAGGCTCTACATAGTAGGTTGTGAGGAAGACCAGCAACATCTCTCATCTCTCCTGTGGGACTAGGGAGTGACTTATCTTCAAAACTACAAAGTGCATGATAGTGCCCAGACTGTGAAGAGCCAAAATCATAGAAACACAGAATCATTTCAATTGGAAAAGGCCTTTAAGATCATAGACTCAAACTTCATCTGACTCTGCCAAGCCTGGCGCTAAACTGAGTTGTTTAAACCACGTCTCTGCTGCTTTTAAACACATCCTGGATGGGAGTACAGCCACCTCCCTAGTGAGCTTGTTCCAGTGCTTGAGAACCCTTTCAAGGGAAGTTTCTCCAAATGCCCAACCTAAACCTCCTTTGGTGCAACTGCTAGTTTCTACAAAGAACAAATCCACACCCACCAGGCTCCAAGCAGGAAAAACAGAAGGTCTCCCTTCAGCTTTCTCTTCTCCAGACTAAACAAATCCAATTCCCTCAGCTACTTCTCAGACTTGTATTCCAGTTCCTTCACCATCCCCATTGCTCTTCTCTGGACATGCTCCAGCACCTCATTGTCTTTCTTGTAGCGGTAGCCCAAAACCCATCTCAGAATTCAAGGTGTGGCTTCATCAGTGCTGAGTACAGGGGGAAAATCAACACGTTGGTCCTGCCTGCCACACTGCTGATCCAAGCCGGAATGCAGTTGGCCTTCTTGGCCACCTAAGCATGCACTGGCTCATCTTCAGCTGGCTGTCAATAGACAAAAAAACAAAGTCTTTCTCTACTGGGCAGCTTTCCAACAACTCTGCCCCAAGCCTGTAACATCACATAGGGATGTCGTGACTCAAGCACAGGACCTAACACTTGGCCTTGTTGAGCAACTTGAGACATTGTTCAAAGTTTTCTAGTGAAGTACAAAAGCTGATGCTTTAAATATGATTTCCTAGAACTCATTTTAACAGGGAAACAAATTGTATTTTCAGTACAAGAAAGATAGACCCACAAATAACAGTATCACAATATCACAGTATCACAGTATCACCAAGGTTGGAAGAGACCTCACAGATCAGCAAGTCCAACCCTTCACCACAGAGCTCAAGGCTACACCATGGCACCAAGTGCCACATCCAACCTTGCCTTGAACAGCTCCAGGGACGGCGACTCCACCACCTCCCTGGGCAGCCCATTCCAGTGTCCAATGACTCTCCCAGTGAAGAACTTTCTCCTCACCTCAAGCCTAAACTTCCCCCAGCGCAGCCTGAGGCTGTGCCCTCTCGTTCTGGTGCTGGCTGACTGAGAGAAGAGAGCAGCCTCCTCCTGGCTACAACCACCCCTCAGGTAGTTGTAGACAGCAATAAGGTCACCCCTGAGCCTCCTCTTCTCCAGGCTAAACAATCCCAGCTCCCTCAGCCTCTCCTCGTAGGGCTTGTGCTCGAGGCCTCTCACCAGCCTCGTCGCCCTTCTCTGGACACGCTCAAGCATCTCGATGTCCCTTCTCTTGGGTTTATATCCAAAGTATGAACCAGCTAGGGGTGATAAAAAGCTGATGGTGATGCTACCCAAGAGGAAAACTATTAGAAGATAGAAGAGTGGCTGAAAGCCCTGCTTGGGCTGAGAAAGTGACCAATCTGTTGGTCTTCTTGCCACAGAGCTATCATTACTGAATTTTTAAAGATAGAAAGATAAAAAGCCAGAAATCAGTTACTGGCAGCCATGTTTTCAGCCTTTTAACAGCAGTACTTCTCCTGGGAGTGTTTTCCATGTTGCTGTCTGCTCCCTGTCTGTTCTATCCATTCCTCTTGGTCTTTGGAGCTTCCTCCAACTCTTCTTCAGCCCCAGCAGTGCCGGTGTTTGATCTGTGTGGCACTACTCAGGAGTCTGGGCATGTTTCAGCCTTTTCCTGTTCAGACCTTGGGTTTCAGCAGAGGTTATTTGTATGACCTGCCCATAGGAAGCTCTTGCCTCACCAATTCATTGTCTACATCAGAGCTGTTGCAGGATTATTCCCTCAGGTAGTTGTTGTGGCTCATTTGTCAGTCTGAATTTAAACACTGGTGGTATAAAGGATCTTGCAATGTTTACACTGTGCCACATTGAAGGGCAAGCCATTAGTTAATCTATATCAAAGGATGGGCCTTTACTAAACCCAGCTGCCAGAGGACATCTGTCTTGGTGAATGGGTGTGAAGCTTTTCTCATTGACTGTAATCTCAGTCATCTAGACTGACTTAAAAGTATTAATTGTGTATCTTCTACAGTACAGGAGTAGAGCTGGGCTTCTCCTGCCCCTGGGCTAGCTAACAAGCAGAAGTCTGAGCAGAATGCCTGAGGACTGATGGTTCAGGATGACATCAACAACTCTTTGACCTTTTTAGGTGGTCAACTACAGCCAGGGGTAAGGATCTCTGATATGCCCGACTGCAGCACTAGATGTGTTTAATATTGAGTGGCTTGTTTCAGGATAGAAGTTTTCTTAGAAGTCCCTTAGGATTCTGCTGACGTTTTATGAGCTCAAGTCCTCACTGGAAGGGGAAAAAAAGCAAACGTAGAAAACAAGGTAATTTAGAGATTAATTGCTAATAGTGTGATACTTGACAGTGGCAAATAAATAGCTTGCTTTATATCTCCCTGCTTGCCTCACTAACTACACAAATACAAGGAAACCTTCTAATAATGTGCATTATCTGGGGAGATGGCATTTTACTGGGATTGCACAGCTCAGCTAAACCCAGGCTTGCTCTTCCATACTCAACACCTCTGCTGTCTCTTCTGACTGCAAAGAATAAACTAATTTCAGAAGAATCCACCCACCAAGTGTCATATGTTTTATGGCCTCATGCAGAAGCTCCTGTACTGTGTACCGCATCCTGTGAAGCCCTAAACAGCCACCTGAACTCTCCCTCCAGAGACGGCGTTCACTTTGCGAATTCAGTCTGCAGGGTGGATGCTAGAAAATACTGTGATCTTCTCTGCAAGTGTGGGCTGAGATCCTGCAAACAGATGTGCAGAGTGAGACAAGAATGTGCACCAAAAAAATGCTGTTGCCCAGAGTCTGAACCCGAACGATTTTCATAGATTTAAGCTTACTGGTGATTATGGCCTCAGGGCCCTGTTTTCACTGCTCGTATACACTCATTCTGTGTCCTTGAAGAAAGGCAAAGGAGAACATTCATCCAACACTGACTCACTCTCACAAAGTCCTATAATTCACTGAAAATTCTGCCAAGCATAGGTATTTAAAAAGTAATAAATATTTTTTTTAAGTAATAAAATAAGTAAACTAAAATCCAGCTGAAAGAAGAAAGTGGAGCTTCCTTCTCATACATGAAAGGTGCACAAGCCAGTGGAGAGACTTCTAGATGTGAACATTGCAGAAACAGCAGATTTAAAGAAAGATATCGAATCATCAGATGGTTTGGATTGTAAAAGACCTGTAAAGCCCATCCAGTCCCAACCCCTTGCAGTCAGCAGGGACATCTGCAGCTAGAGCAGGTTGTTTAGAGACCCAGACAGCTTGATTTGGACAGGTTCCAGAAATGGGGCACCTACCACCTCTCTGGGCTACCTGGGGTGGTGTCTCACCACCCTCAGCTCCCTCCACCTGCTGCCTATACTGCTGGGGATGCATCTCAGGGGACAGATATGTTTGATTCTGATTTATTTGGACTGTGCTTTTGTCATCAGTATTTCTAGGTGCTCCTCAAGGTGATGGAAGGTGTATGAGATGTGAGAGCAGCATACACTTTTGGGAGGGAACTGGTGCGCACAGCATTCACAAAGGCATTCCACCAGTACTAACCACAAATGTGCTCAACCAGCTGCCCTGCCAGCTAGGAAAACAAAAATTGTCAAGCAGCAGCTGTCAAGCTACAAAGGAAAGGGTGGTTCATAGACCAGGAGAAATAAAAATTGATTAAAAAAACCCAGTGCAAAAAAAAAAAAAATCTCTTCCAGGATTCCTGACTCACTTCCTTGAAACTCTTTCAGCATTTTTGGCTCAAGTCAGTTTATTATTCAGCCCATGTGAACCAAACCAGAAACGAAAGAAAAATACAAATAATAAAGTTAATTCATTTCTCTTCTCATTGCCAGGAATCCTTCTGGTCAGACTGAACAAGGAGGGGCAGACGCAGCACCATCCTTGATGTCAAGGGAGAGAGAAGGCTGTACTATTTGAGTAGTGCTAATTGGAGTGGCCCCCTCCATGGCATCCTGGTAAATGTGCTGGTGTCATCTGAGAGGCTGTCAGCAGCTGAGTTTGCACGTCGAGGCCCCGGATTTTGGCAGGTAGCCTTCTAATGCCAATAGTAGTAGTTAAGCATCTAACTACTCAATTGCATGTATAATTCAGGCAGGTGCATCTATAATTCAGGGAGTTCTCTATCCAAGAGACTTTTTTAATTTTTGTTCCCTCTGGTGTTCAGAAGCATAAAATTACACTTCTTTTTTTCTAATTATTATTATTATTGTGGGGTTTTTTTTCCCTTTTTGGTGGTGAAAAATGTGCTGTGAGGAAATTATGTTGGGATGAAACCCATCTGAAAATCTATTCAGTGTACAAATGTAGATGTTAACACAGAGCACTGTTTTCAAACCTCAGAGCCTGATTCACTACTGCATTACACCAATATCAAATCAATCACCTTGTGCCTGATACAAAACAGGATTAACCCAGAGGTGAATGAAGCTTATTGTTTGCAAGTGCCACTTACCAGAGCAAAAACTATCCATTAAGAAAAATATATCCTTACCCCTCCTATTCAGAAAGTTGGAATTTTTCATGGTTACAATGTGAATAAGAAACTTCACCACCATTTTTATACCCCTTTATTTTTACAGAATTCACAGACTATAGTGAAGAATATATACAAGTCTTAGCCAGGTCATAATTTAGCATAAAATAAAACAAGACATTTAATCCTGGGGAAAAAAAATGAGAATGGTGGAACTATCAAACTATGTGTGCAATTTCCTCGTGCTCAAATTGCATTTTCTCCCTTCAGTGTTATACGGAACAGGGTCTTGCCCTCTAGATTAGAGACTTTTGCATTAGAGGAAACTAGGTTATGTCTTCCACTGTCAGAGATAGAAATTATGAGCTGGAGTGCATTTTAGCCAGTCACTCTGAAAAATGCTAGCCCAAGGGGGTAATAATTAGAACTGTTTTTGTCAGGTGACTGCATTTTAAGCAGCGATGTGTCTAAGAATCTAGCTGAGGGGTTTAATATAAATATAAATATTTTTTTTTTCAGTCAGCAATGTTGCCAGGATTTTTTCTTTCAGGTTTCTGGAGGTTTGGGTTTTTTCGTTTGGTTTTTTTTTTTTTTTGGTTGGTTGGTTGGTTTGGTTTGTTTTTTTTTCAAAAACAAGCACTTTTCAGAAATTATCTACAAAAATATGTAATACTGCTTGGCATTATGGTGACCTGATAATATTTCCTTTCAAAACCAGTAATTTGGTGCAGCCAGTGAAGTTCATACATATAGCAATAAACTATCACATTATTTCCTATATTCTCTATCATATATGCGTATTAAAAATATTCTCTATCACACAGGCAGATAAAAAATATCTTAACATTTCCCCCCTTAAGAAAAAAAATGTAAAATGCATCTACTTTAATGCAATGGTTTAAATTCATACTAAGAAAGCAAGCTCTGAGCAGGGCAAGATATCAGAATTAGTGTCTTAATGATAAATAGTTCTGCTTCTCTTTTGAGAATGATGTTTGTTCCTGTTCATTGTCCCTAGATGAAAGGAGAAGCAAGACCAGATTTTTGGGGTGGGTGGTTGTTCTGATGCCAAACCTGAGTTTGAAGTGATGAACAAGTATTGAAGTCGGATGTTGTGATCCGGTAGGTGGGAGTGGACGTCTCCTGCTTGGCCAAGGGTGTCCACCCACATAGAGCAGTGCTCAGGGCTGGAGGCTCAGTTTCCTCATCATGAAATCCCCCATGCATTGCAGGAAGGACTAGAAACAGCTTCATTTCTTTTGTTAAGCATTTACGTAAAGACGGAAGTGCTTTAATTGATGGCAAGAGCTTTGTTCTTGTTTTAATAAAACCTCTCAGCCTTTGATTACCAAACGTAGTCCTGAATAATTCATCTACTTTCCCTTTTTCCATCTTGTGGGTATTTAAGAAGTTGAGCTGACACGAAGACAGCTTCTAGCCTGGAACTGCTCTTTGCTAGAGCTAGCAGAGAGGATTTAATGATATCGCTGGCTCCATGCCAGGCTCTAAATATTGCACATCAGTTCTAAAAGTGGGATCAACTAGGAGTCCAGGGTGGAGAAAGCAAATCTGAAACCAGGGCCCATAGGTTTTTATCACTTGAGAAATTCCAATCTCATGGGACCTGCCCATGCAAACTCTACAGCTTGCTTTTGGTGACAGTTCAGGTCGGGTTTCCTAGCTGTCTACAAATATTCATTAAGTTCTTTCCCTCAAAGAGAAACCAAACAAAAAAGACACCAAAACCCCAAAAAAAACCCACCACACACCAAATTGAAGAGTCAGTAATAATTCCAACTTTGCATAGAGGAGGTGTGAAGTGTGTGCCACCATACCTATTTTCTTCTTCTGCCATCACAGGAAGAATTTATCACAGAATCACAGAACATTAGAGGTTGGAAGGCACCTCCAGAGATCATGGAGTCCAAACCCTCTGCCAAAGCAAGATCACCCAAGGTAGTCCACACAAGAATGCATCCAGATGAGCTTTGAAAGTCTCCAGAGAAGACTTCACAATCTCTCTGGGCAGCCTGTTCCAGTACTCTGTCACCCTCATTGTATAAAAGTTTCTCCTCACATTAAGATGAAACCTCCTATGTCCAAGTTTGTATCCATTGTTCCTTGTCTTATCATTGTGTACCACCAAAAAGAGGTTGTCCCCATCCACTTGACACCCACCCCCCCCACCCCAGATAGTTAGAATCGTAGAATCATAGAATGGTTAGGTTGGAAGGGATGTCAAAGCTCATCCAGTTCCACCCCCCTAACATAGGCAGGGACACCTCCCACTAGAACAGGTCACTCAGAGCCTCATCCAACCTGGCCTTGAACATCTCCAGGGAGAGAGCATTCACAATCTTTCTGGGCAAACTGCCAGTGTCTTACCACCCTCACTGGAAAGAACCCTTTCCTAACATATAGTTTGAATCTCTCCTCTTCCAGCTTAGATCCATTACCCCTCATCTTGTCATTACAAGACCTTGTAAATAGTCTCTCCCCATCCCTCCTGTAGGCTCCCTTCAGTTACTGGAAGGCCACTATAAGGTCTCCACGAAGCCTTCTCTTCTCGAGGTTGCAGAGCCCCAACTCTTGTAGCCTGTGCTCCAGCCCTCTGATCAGCTTCGTGGCTCTCCTCTGGACCCGCTCCAGCAATTCCATGTCCTTCTTGTGTTGGGGGCTCCAGAACTGCACACAGTACTCTGGGTGGGGTCTGATGAGAACAGAGTAAAGGGGGAGAATCACCTCCCTTGTCCTGCTGGCCACACTTCTCTTGTGGCCTGGTCTGCACATGCCCGCTGCTGGCTCATGTTGAGCTTTTCATGAACCCAGACCCCCAGGTCCTTTTCCTCAGGGCAGCTCTTCAGCCATTTGCCACTCAGCCTGTATCTGTGCCTGGGATTGCATCAACCCAGTTGCAGGACCTTACACTTGGCTTTATTGAATGTCCTGAGGTTGGCCAGGACCCACTTCTCCAGCCTGTCCATCTCCCTCTGGATGACATCCCTGCCCTCTAGCAAGTCAACTGTGCCAAACAGCTTGGTGTCATCTGCAAACTTGCTGAGGGTGCACTCAATTCCTCTGCTCATATCACTGACAAAGATGTTAAACAGCATTATAAACATTAATCAGATCTTCACTCAGTCTTCTCATGATTAAACATCCCCAGGTCTCAGTCTCTCTATATAGGAGAGATGCTCAAGTTCCCTTATCATCCTCATGGCTCTCCATAGGACGCTCTCCAGCAGGTCCCTGCCTCTCTTGAACTACAGATCCCCAAACTGGACACAGTATTCCAGGTGTTGGGCTCACTAAAGCGAAGTAGAGAGGGAGAGGAAACTCCTAAGCCCTGCTGGACACGCTTTTCTTGATGCACCCCAGATTATCATTGGCTCTATTGTCCACAAAGGCACATTGCTGTCCCTTGCAGAACTTGCTGTCCACCAGGATGATATGCACGGGCCAAGTCCTTTTTTGCATCATTCCTGGGAACAGTCCCTTCACTTTCCATAGGTTTGTTGTTTACTTAGAACAGATGGGATTTGCCCTATTTTGTCATTTTTTTATAAACAGGTAAAGATTCTCTGTATCACATTTGACAAAGTCGATTAATTATGTTCCTACTGTACATACAAAAAAACATTACTTTAATATTCATTATTTATTTAGAAATATTTATCCTATATAAATGCAGTGATTTATTCAACATTATCAATTGTTCATTTCTGAATCATTAGCAAATTACCAAAACAAACTAAATCTCCACCATAACATGCATCTATCTATCTATCTGTTCAGGAATTTGTGCAGACTGCATCATAGTTTCATATCTTGCTTTTAAAATATTTTTAAAGTGCAGCAGCAGCATGCTCTTCCTGAACCTTTATTCACTCAGGTTTATAAATTTGCTTCAACAAATGAAGACATAGAGACAATTTAAATATGAATGCCTCTCCTGCCTTTTTTTTTTTTTTTTTAAGTAAGTGCTGTAATAGACCTACCAAGGTTAATATTTGTCCTTGCACCTTCAATGAATCCACGGTAAGAATGTTTTTTATTGCTCTGCCATAGCTAAAATTGCTTAGCCCATGCTATCTATAAGACACATCATTTTTCAACAGAGAACTTCCAAGTTTCATCAGAAAAGAGTGTATCACACCCGATGCAAAGTGAATGAGTATTAAAACACAGGGAACATATGCCAAACCACCTTTGGAGGAATAGCCTCATATTTTAAAAAAGATAATAAATCTTTTGTTTAGGAAAATATAAAAAAAAGTGACAGCCAGTTCTCGTGAAAGCTTAGGGGTTTGGGTGGGGTTTTTTTCCCTGTTAATTCTTGGCTATTTTAATTACTGTAATAAATGTGCTTGCAGGCACATAACTGTTGAAAAAGTCTTCATTTTGGCCACAGGATTTTAAAGGGAGATGTTAATTTTCTGGAATAGTCAAATGTTGACATAGATTCGTAGATTCATAGAATACCAGATTAGAGGAGACCTCAAGAATCATCTAGTGCAACTTCTATGAAAAGAACAAGTTAAGATAGAAGTTGTAACAAGAGATAACATGAAAAGAAAAGAGAAAAGAGAAGAGAAGAGAAGAGAAGAGAAGAGAAGAGAAGAGAAGAGAAGAGAAGAGAAGAGAAGAGAAAAGAAAAGAAAAGAAAAGAAAAGAAAAGAAAAGAAAAGAAAAGAAAAGAAAAGAAAAGAAAAGAAAAGAAAAAAGAAAAGAAA
>WAAF01007968.1:946-13230 GCA_013400475.1 Tricholaema leucomelas
CTATGAGTCAGTAAAAGGTACAGAACTGCTGATGTTCAACAGCTAAAAATAAATCCTCTCCTGCTCCTTTCTAGTGAAGGAGAGAGGAAAAAGGAAAAAAAAAAAAAAACCAAGCCCAATGTTTTGTCCCTCCAGGGGCCAGAAGTGAAAAAACCCTGCAGGGGTAGAGGCTCTCAGCTGCAGAGACTCAGGATGTAGGGCAAGAGGCACAAACTGAAACAGTGATGCTGGTTTGTGTTGCCTGCTTGTAGGCTCTTGATGTTTGGACCTGGTGAGACCCCATCTTGTGTCCTGCCTTCAGTTTTGGGCTCCCCAGTTGAAGAGGGACAGAGATCTGCTAGAGAGGGTCCAGCAGAGGGCTATGAGGGTGATGAGGGGACTGGAGCACTGCCTGAGGAGGAGAGGCTGAGGGACCTGGGGCTGCTTACTCTGGAGAACAGAAGACTGAGAGGGGATTGAATCAATGTTCATCAATATCTGAGAGCTGGGGGTCAGGAGAGGGAGGACAGGCTCTGCTCACTGCTCCCTGGGACAGGACAAGCAGCAATGGATGGAAGCTGCAGCACAGGAGGTTCCAGCTCAACACAAGGGGGAACTTCTTTCCTGTAAGGGTCCCAGAGCACTGGCACAGGCTGCCCAGAGAGGTTGTGGAGTCTCCTTTCAAGGAGAGGCTTTCCAGGCCTGTCTGGATGTGTTCCTGTGTGACCTCAGCTTTATGGTCCTGTTGTGGCAGGGGGTTGGACTGGATGATCTTGGAAGTCTCTTCTAACCTGGTTGGTTCTATGATCTCTTTGGCTCCCTTTCAAGCCCTGGCATCCTGTGATCCTGTGCCTGGTGGAGGGCAGGAGGACAGGCACAGAGCTCTCAGCTGCTGCTGCTTCATCTTGTGAGGGGATTTTTTATTCTAGAAACAACAGAAGTGCTCTCAGGGTCCTTGTCCTAACCAGAAGTTGCCTAAAGAAACCCAGGAGAGAGCAGCAGAGCTGATGTCCCATCTGCACAGGACATACTGTGAGGTCCCTTGGGCACCCCCCAGCAGCAGGACAGTTGGGCATTGCCTCAGCATCCCAGTCTGGAGCTGGCTTAGTGGCTGGATGCTGGCAGGAGTCACCTGGGAAAGAGCCTTGCCCAACAGAGCAATGTGCCTGTGCTGCTTTCCCAGCTGATTCATGTCTTCAGGATCTGGAGAAGTTCCTTTTGACATGCAGAGTCAGCCCTGCAGAGAATGTCACCCCTGATTAATGGCAGGAAGCAGAGTTGCCATTTGAAGGAGCAGGTTTTAATGCTGATCTTTTTGACAGCCTTCACGTTGGCCTTGGCATGCTGCAGGGTAGCCTCTGTCTTCCACTGCCCATCTATCAGAGGTATCACAGGGCAGAAAGAGACATTAAAAACTGTTTTAAATGAGTCCAGGATGACCTCAGACTGGATTAATGTATCTGGGAGGACCTACCAACCTGACAATCAACCCACTCAGCAGTGTGGAATCTGAAAGGTGGAGTAGGTTGTGGCTGCTTTAATGCTGATGGAGGATGCTGGGGCTGCCAGAGTCATAGAATTAGGCAGGTTGGAAAAGAGCTCCAAGCTCAGCCAGCCCAACCTAGCACCCAGCCCTGCCCAACCAACCAGACCATGGCACTAAGTGCCCCAGCCAGGATTGGCTTCAACACCTCCAGGGACAGCAACTCCACCACCTCCCTGGGCAGCCCATTCCAATGCCAATCACTCTCTCTGCCAACAACTTCCTCCTAACATCCAGCCTGAACCTGCCCTGGCACAACTTGAGGCTGTGTCCCTTTGTTCTGCTGCTGAGTGCCTGGCAGCAGAGCCCAACCCCACCTGGCTACAGCCTCCCTGCAGGGAGCTGCAGACAGCAATGAGCTCTGTCCTGAGCCTCCTCTTCTGCAGGCTGCACCCCCCCAGCTCCCTCAGCCTCTCCTCACAGGGCTGTGCTCCAGGCCCCTCCCCAGCCTTGCTGCCCTTCTCTGGACACCTTCCAGCACCTCAACATCTCACTTCAATTCAGGAGCCCAGAACTGGACACAGCAGTCAAGGTGTGGCCTGAGCAGTGCTGAGCACAGGGGCAGAAGAACCTCCCTTGTCCTGCTGCCCACACTGCTCCTGAGCCAGCCCAGGATGCCATTGGCTCTGCTGCCCACCTGGGCACTGCTGCCTCCTCTTCAGCTCCTCTCTCCCAGCACCCCCAGCTCCCTCTCTGCCTGGCTGCTCTCAGCCACTCTGTCCCCAGCCTGTAGTGCTGCTTGGGGTTGTTGTGGCCAAAGTGTAGAACCCTGCACTTGGCCTTGTTCAGTCTCATCCCATTGGCCTCTGCCCACCCATCCAGCCTGGCCAGGTCCCTCTGCAGGGCTCTGCTACCCTCCAACAGCTCCACAGCTGCTCCTAGCTTGGTGTCATCTGCAAACTTACTGATGCTGGACTCAATCTCCTGGTCCAGATCATCAGTAAAGATACTGAACAGGACTGTGCCCAGCACTGTGCCCTGGGGCACACCACCAGTGCCAGCTTCCAAGTGGATGTGGCACCATTCACCACCACTCTCTGGGCCCAGCCCTTCAGCCAGTTCTGGACCCTGGCCCTTGCTGTTTATGGCACAGGGACACAGAAGAGTTGTTTGGATATAGAAACTTCTCTCCTCCTTTGCAACATTTTGTATGGCAAAGGAAAAACAACAGCAGAGGAGAGCTGAGAGTTGCCTGACAGCCTTGTCCCTCTCTGCCTCTGTTGCTGATTCCACTGCTGTGCAGCAGAGGAGAGCTGAGGCTGCAGTGCTGGGCTGGGGCTCTCTTGCCAGTGCCATTTACATTTTGCTTTATTAGACAAAAGTCAGGTAATTAATCAGTTGATTGCTGAATTAAAACTTCAGTCAATGGCAATTTAGGCTTCATCACTCTGCTTTCCACATGATGAAATCCCTTTGATAAATTGGATTCTCTTTTGGGTGCTTGGCTGTGGGTAAATAAAGCAAGTTTGGGGTGAAGGTGAGCTAGGGGCATGTGAGTAGAAATGGGAACATTGGGCTGTGGCCAAGGTTCCAGGGGGAGGTTTTTAGACACCCCAGAAGTGCAGCCAGTGCTGTGTGTCCAGCAACACTCAGCTTTTACCTTTTAGTTCTTTCAGCTGAGTGGATTTAGAATCATAGAATCAGTCAGGGTTGGAAGGGACCACAAGGAGCAGCCAGTTCCAACCCCCTGCCATGCCCAGGGACACCCTACCCTAGAGCAGGCTGCCCACAGCCTCAGCCAGCCTGGCCTGAAACACCTCCAGCCATGGGGCCTCAACCACCTCCCTGGGCAACCCATTCCAGCCTCTCACCACTCTCATGCTGAAAAATTTTCTCCTCATGTCCAGCCTGAATCTCCTCATCTCCAGTTTCTCTCCATTCCCCCCAGTCCTGGCACNCAGAGCTGCTGCAGCCCTCTCAGCATCCTCCTGGCCCTGCTCTGGACACTCTCCAGCATCTCCACAGCCCTCTTGTCATAGTGGCTCCAGAACTGGATGCAGTACTCCAGGTGGGGCCTCAGCAGAGCAGAGCAGAGGGGCAGAATCCCCTCCCTGGCCCTGCTGGCCACACTTCTGCTGCTGCAGCCCAGGCTCTGCTTGGCTTTCTGGGCTGCAAGTGCACACTGCTGGCTCCTGTTGAGCTTCTGGTCCAGCAGCACCCCCAAGTCCCTCTCCTCAGGGCTGCTCTCCAGCCACTCACTGCCCAGCCTGGAGTTGTGCTTGGCATTGCCTCGACCCAGCTGCAGGTCACTGCACTTGGTCTTGTTGAACCTCCTGAGATTGACTTGTGCCAACTGTGGAAAAGTTGGATCCTGGGTAAAGCTTCTCTGGTCTAGGTGACATCCACAAACTCTAACACACCAGGAAGCAGCTCCAGTCCTGCAGCCAGGGTGCAGTGCTCTCACCTAGAGCTGCCAGAGCTCCTGAACTGAACACTTCCATTGCTGTGCCAGCATCCAGTAGTGCAGGACTCCACAGTATGTTCAGCTCAGAAAATGCTCTGCACAAGCCTCCAGGAATCATTCAGGTTGGAGAAGACTCACTGAGTCCAACCATTAACTCTACTCTACAAAGGTTACCCCTAAACCTTAACCCTGAGCACCACATCTACATGACCTCTAAATGCATGCAGGGTTGGTGACCCAACCTGCAGGAGGGAAGACTGAGAGCTGGTGGGCAGCAGGCAGGTGATGAGTGAGGAAAGGTGCTGCAGAACCCCTTGGTGTGGCAGTGTTGGGTCCCTCAGCCAGGCATCTAAATGACCTCTGAATGCATCCAGGGTTGGTGACCCAACCTGCAGGAGGGAAGTCTGAGAGCTGGTGGGCAGCAGGCAGGTGGTGAGTGAGGAAAGGTGCTGCAGAACCCCTTGGTGTGGCAGTGTTGGGTCCCTCAGCCAGGCATCTAAATGACCTCTGAATGCATTCAGGGTTGGTGACCCAACCTGCAGGAGGGAAGTCTGAGAGCTGGTGGGCAGCAGGCAGGTGGTGAGTGAGGAAAGGTGCTGCAGAACCCCTTGGTGTGGCAGTGTTGGGTCCCTCAGCCAGGCAGGAGGCTCCAGCCATGCCCAGCAGGTAGCTGGGCTGGGAGTGTGCCTCGGAGCAGCCCTGGAGCGAGAGCTGTGCAGGAGAGAATTAAACTCCTGCTTCTGAGTGAATTGAAGTGTGAGTACAAACAAAGAATAACCAAATACCAGGGTTTAGAGCTACTTACTTCCCCATGAAGAATATTCAATTCTGTACTCTCCTACCTGCCAAATAATAAATCTGTATTCCAGCCCTGGGCTTCCCACTGGAAGCTCTAAAAGAAGCTGTCATCTCCTATTGTCTAAACAATTTACAGCTGCCTTAAAGAGGGTGTCTCAGCAATCTTGACATCTCAACTTGATCATAAATTCACAGCTATTGCTGAAAGAAACACTTTTCCCCGTGGAAAAGCTCACAGATGAAATCTGCTCTCCTTTGAGAGTCGCAAGAAGGTGGCTGGCTCCTTGCCTGGGTGCCTGGATCCCAGAGCCAGGGTGGCAGGGCCAGGGTTGTCCTCAGCAGCACTGCCCATGCTGGGGGTGGGGTGGGGGGGTGGGGGGGTGGCAATCAGAGGGCTGCTGCTGTTCCCAGCAAGGATTTGTGTTAGCAGCTTGTGTTACTTTAAGAAACCCTCCGCAGTGGAATTGTAATCTGGTAAAGCTGGAGCCCATGAAATGAGATTTTCACTTCTGTGAGTTAGCAATAGGTATGATACATTAAAGCAGATTTAGTCCCCCACACGAGGGAGATTTTGATGAGAGATCTGATAAATTAACCACAAAGCTGTCTGGTGCAGAGCACAGCTCTCCTGCTGACCCACTACCCTCATTTCACTTTTTCATCTGCCTGCTGTACTTGGATGAGTGCTCCCCAGATAAAATCCCTCGTGGCACTCCCTGTGCTTCTCTAGTGGAACAGTCAGGGAGTGGCTTCCTGGAGCCATGGGAGGTTGTGAGAAGGAGAAGCTGAAAGGATTTGTTCATGTTTATTTGTTCCAGGGATAGAAATAGGGTCTGGAGCATCTCTCTGTTGCACCAGGCACATCTGCAGAGCCTGAGTTTCTTGGCACTGGCTGTGTTATTTGTTCTGGGTCCTGAGCCTTCTGCAAACCTGTACCTGGCATCCCAAATCACCAGCCTGTGCCCAGGGCTGAAGTGTGCCAGAGGTAGAATCATAGAATGGTTTAGGTTAGAAGGGATCTCAAAGCTCAGCCAATTCCAACCCTCTGCCATAGGCAGGGACACCTCCCACTAGAACAGGTTGCTCAAGGACTCATCCAGCCTGGTCCTGAACACCTCCAGGGAGGTTGTGGAGCACAGAAGCACCCAATGTGATCAAAGATCACATTGGGTGCTTCTGTGCTCCACAACCTCCCTGGGCAACCTGTGCCAGTGTCTCACCACCCTCAACCTGTGCCAGTCTCTCACCACCCTCACTGCAAAGAACATCCTAACATCCAGTTTCAATCTCCCCTCTGCCACTTCAAACCCATTCCTCCTCCTCCTGTCATTACCAGACCTTGTCAATAGTCCCTCCCCAGCCCTCCTGCAGCCCCCTTCAGATCCTGCAAGGCCACTCCAAGCTCTCCTGGAAGCCTTCTCTTCTCCAGGCTGCAGAGCCCCAACTCTCTCAGCCTGTCCTCACAGCAGAGCTGCTGCAGCCCTCTCAGCATCTTGATGGCCTCCTCTGGACTGGCTCCAACACTTCCATGTCCTGCTTGTGTTGGGGGCTCCAGAACTGTACACAGTACCCCAGAGCTGTCTGACCTCTGGTGCAAGGAGCAGTTGTGACCTTCCTCTGAAGCTGCAGAGTGTCTCAGTGTGGTGCTGGCTGATGCTCAGGCGTGGAGGTGGACACTCACTGCCAGACCCTGTCAAATGCTGCTTGGAGCTGCAGCAGCCTGTGGGATAGCCCTGAGCCTGCTGTGCCTGCTGTGCCTGCTGTGCCTGCTGTGCCTGCTGTGCCTGCCAGCTGTGCTCGGTGCCACCACAGTGATGTGATGGGGCAGCCACAGAGGAGATCAGGGCTGTGCTTCTGGGCAGTGTAGAGGGTTAGTGACACCAGGGATTCTCTGCTCATCTCCCTATCAATAATCTTGCTTTTTGGGTCCTACAGTCTCAGTTTTTCTCTTTTCCTTGCCTCTGCTACAAATGCTCTCTTTCAACAAACCTTTCCTAGAATCATAGAATGATAGGAGTTGATCAAGTCCAACCCCCCCTGCCAGAGCAGGATCACCCAGGGCAGGTCACACAGGAAGGCATCCAGAATGGTCTTGAAAGTCTTTAGAGAAAGAGACTCCACAACCTCTCTGTACAGCCTGCTCCAGGGCTCTGTCACCCTTACAGTAAAGAAGTTTTTCCTTTCTGTGTCTCCTGAGGCTTATATTCTCTTTGCCAAGTGTCACAGACGAGTTCCCCTGCAGCTGAAGACAAAGAGGGTGAGGGGAAAAGCTGGTGTCTGACAGCCCAGTGTCAGGGCAAGTCCATTACTGCTGCATCTGCTGCCCACGCAGCACAGCCCTGAGCCCTGCTGTGATGTTAGTGAGACAGCACCAGTGTTTGCCTGGCAGCCTGCTCAGCCCTGCAATCACCCAAGATAATAGGGCAGGAAGGGAGAAGAGACCATTTGCTGCTCTCTGTGCTGACACACAAGCCTGCAGGAAGGCTGCCAGCCCTGCTCTGCTGCCTGCCGTGATGGCAGGGCAGACCTTTGCTCTGGAAACGCTCTGTGTGGGCACTCAGCTTGTCTAGAGGAAACCCAATGAGTGTTTCACCCTGTCCTGGCTCTCACACAGCTCAAAGCATGTTTCTTGCTCAGGAAATAGACTTGGGAGTTTTATTGTTTAATGGAAAATTCTCACAGCCTTGTGAATGAGAGCCACAGGGAAGAGAAGAGCAAAGGCAGCAGGGAAGAGAATGGGGTAAGAAAAGTCCCTGGAGATAGCTGGCAGAGGTCTGACTGTTGAAACGTGGTGAAAGCAGCCAGGCAGCAGGTCGTGGAGGGGCCTTGCAGCCACTTCTGTGGGAGACCAGAGAGGAGAAACAAGCCTTTGGGTGCCTGTGAGCTGGGTGTGTGACTACTCCCTGCAGTTAGAATCATGGAATGGTTTAGGTTGCAAGGGACCTCAAAGATCATCCAACCCCCTGCCACAGGCAGGGAGACCTCTCACTAAGGTATGTGTGACACCGACACAAACAAACTCCTCAACTGCACAAACCCTGTGAGGAGAGGCTGAGGGAGCTGGGGGTGTGCAGCCTGCAGAAGAGGAGGCTCAGGGCAGAGCTCATTGCTGTCTGCAGCTCCCTGCAGGGAGGCTGTAGCCAGGTGGGGTTGGGCTCTGCTGCCAGGCAGCCAGGGACAGAACAAGGGGACACAGCCTCAAGTTGTGCCAGGGGGGGTCTAGGCTGGATGTTAGGAGGAAGTTGTTGGCAGAGAGAGTGATTGGCATTGGAATGGGCTGCCCAGGGAGGTGGTGGAGTCACTGTCCCTGGAGGTGTTCAAGCCTGGCTGGGGCACTTAGTGCCATGGTCTGGTTGATTGGGCAGGGCTGGGTGCTAGGTTGGGCTGGCTGAGCTTGGAGCTCTCTTCCAACCTGGTTGATTCTATGAGTCTTTGTATCTGTGTCCCATGGACCTGGCTGACTCCAGCTACACAAATTTCATTTGCTGGAAGTTTTTAATGAGAAAGAATTGAAAGGACTCCCACAAAAACCTGCATCTCCATTTGACATTTAAGTCTATGATTAAGTAGAAGCTGCTGAGGTCATCACTTGACTAAATTGGCTTAATGAATGTTGACTGCACTGTACATGTTAATTTAATTTGGGGAGATCTTTATCTTCTGAATTGGTTATCACCTTCTGTTCAGTTATTGATCAGGATATGGGAAGATGCCAGTTCTGTTTGAGTTGCTAGGTCAGTGCATCCCTCACCACGGGCTCAGCATTGTGTCTGAGTTTCTGGCATCTGCTCTCCTCTCTGCCTGTCTTCCAGGACAATTCTTTCCCCTCCATCAGTGGCAAGAATCCCTGGAGGTGTTCAAAAAAAGACTTGATGTGGGACTTAGTGCCATGGTCTAATTCATTGGACAGGGCTGGGTGCTAGGTTGGACTGGATGAGCTTGGAGGTCTCTTCCAACTTGCTTGATTCTGTGATTCTATGATATTCAGAGCCTCAGGTTCCCATAGAAGTTGCCCCTGTGTGTGTCCTTACACAGTGCTGAGCAGGTCTGTTGCTGCTGTTCAGCTGAGAGCAGTGCTAAGGAGAGGTCTCTCTTCAGAGTTCCCTAAGTTTCCTGCCTTCCAAGTTGGAAATCTGCCTGTAGAACTGAGTGGAGAGGCAGCTGCCTCCACTAGAGGCTGTGGAAAACTTCAGCCACGAAGAGAACAATTGGTCTGAGTCTGTCCTCTGCTGCTCTGTTTTGGGATGATGAGGCCACAGCTTTTCTGCTCCTGCCTGACACATGGCTCTGGTGTTTGGCTGAGGGGGTTAGAAGAGCAGAGCTTTTTGTCCCTCCACTGCTTTCCCTTCCTGTGTTTCTAGGACCTACTTTGTCCCTCCACCCTGGCATAGCAGAGGACCCCAGGAAGCCCCCAGCACCTCAGTTGCTACGCTGCAGAGAAGCCCCTGCCCACAGCACAAGCTTAATGCTGAGGGAGATGGAGTTGCCTTTGGAGAGAGCTGCTCCTGAGGGAGCCAGGTTCCATATGGAATGTTTCAGTGGCATATGCCATTAATCCTGCACACTGAATTATTCAGCAGCTCAGAATAATGAATCATTGAACAAAGCCTGGCATGACACAGCTCTGTAGTCCTCAGCTGCCTGGTGCAGCACAGCCAGCCAAGGTTCCCTGGGTGGGAGCTCTGCAGCTTAGTGTCTGCTTCTGCCAGGGCTGTGATGCTGGGCAGCTCTCTTCTGGGCCAGTTCTTGTGGTTGCATGAGCAGCACCTTCCAGCTCAGTGCACACAAACTCACTTGAGCAGCTTTGGCTCAGTCTGTTGCAACACCTCCCAGAAAGACAGCAAAAAGGATCAGACCCCTGAACAAGCCCTTTGCTGCTGGACCTGTAGCAGTGAGAAATGCAAGCTGCTCTCTCAACTGGTGCAAACAGTTTTTCATGGAGCAGTGCTGATGTCCATCTGCCATGGATCTGACACTCTGCCCTGCAGAGAGGACACAGTTCCCACAGAATAGAACCATAGAATCAGTCAGGGTTGGAAGGGACCACAAGGATCAGCCAGTTCCAATCCCCCTGCCATGCCCAGGGACACCCTACCCTAGAGCAGGCTGCCCACAGCCTCAGCCAGCCTGGCCTGAAACACCTCCAGCCATGGGGCCTCAACCACCTCCCTGGGCAACCCATTCCAGCCTCTCACCACTCTCATGCTCAGCAACTTCCTCCTCACCTCCAGCCTGACTCTCCCAACCTCCAGCAACCTCCAGCTCTGCTCCATTTCCCCCCAGTCCTGTCACTCCCTGANTGCAAGTGCACACTGCTGGCTCCTGTTGAGCTTCTGATCCAGCAGCACCCCCAAGTCCCTCTCCTCAGGGCTGCTTTCCAACCATCTTGTGCCCATCTTTGAAGGTTTGAGAGAAAATCTGCAGATGAAAAGGTGGTTGCTGATGCTGGGGTTGAAGAACATCTTGCTCTGTGCTAGCAGGATCATATCTTAATTACTGAGATCATTTGAAAACTCTGTGGCTGTGCTGCTCATGAGCTCAGACTGGAATTGGTGCCCAAAGCTATGCTCTGCCCTGCCCCTGTACAGACTGGTACCAGGAATCTTTCTTGGGGGCTTAGAGTTGTAATGATGAAATGAATAGGGGAGGAAGGAAGGAATCCCTGGCTGCAGGATCCCCTCCTGTGGCCCCAGACTCCTTCCTTGTGACATCCTGGGAGGGATGGCTGCAAGCAGGCGTTTGAGAGGAGGCAGAGCTGTGCTGTGCCCTGCACCACAGCAACGGTGCAGTGTGAGGACCCAGATCCATTAACATGCAAATAGGGTTTTCCTGGCAGCCTGCTGACCAGACTCTGTGCAGCTGAGTGATATTATCCTACATGTGTAAAAAAACATCATCTGGAGACCTTGGAGGAAAATGGCCATGAAGGTGTCCTCAAAGCACAGCCTCAGTGGGGCTGCTGACATCTGCACCCCAGCAAACACTGACCAGCTCCACGCTCCTCTGCCCCTCTTGCTCTCTCCATACTGCTCCCAGCACTCTTACAAGTGGTTGCTGTTCCAACCAAGAGCTCCCTTTCTCACTTCCATGGCTCCAGGTTCCAGCATGTCTTCATCTTTCTTGCAATAGGAGTTCCAGAAGAGGACACAGTTCTCCAGCTGGGGTCTTACCAGAGGGGAGTACAAGAGGGAATCAGAGAGGATCAGGATTTTATAAGCACAACATCCCTGGGGAAAGATGAGGTTTGTTTCCAAGAGCTGCAGCATCAGCTGCTGCTGGCAATGTGGCATCTCACTGACATTGTTCCATGGTAATTTCAGCAGAGTAAGGGCAAGTTCTGCCACAGGTCAAGCAGCCTTTACAGAAAGTGTCCTTCTTGCTGCTTAAAGTAAGAGAGGGACTTTATTTTCCTCCTGCTCCTGTGCCCTGGGCACCCCTTGCCTCTGCTTGCCTTTCTTGTCCTAGTGGCAGCTGCTGCTGATACAGCTCTGGCTCAAGGAAGACCACATTGGGTGCTTCTGTGCTCCACAACCTCCCTGGAGGTGTTCAAGGCCAGGTTGGGTGAGCCCCTGAGTGACCTGTTCTAGTGGGAGGTGTCCCTGCCTGTGGCAGGGGGTTGGAACTGGCTGAGCTTTGAGGTCCCTTCCAACCTAAGCCATTCTGTGATTCCATGAAGTATGAAATAGAGGGAAAAGAGCCCAGAGAATGCAGAGCTACATTCATCATCACTAACAAAGTTGGAGTCTCAGTGCAACCCATTTAATGAGCAAGTGAGCTGAAATGCATTGCAGCTGGATTGCTGACTTTGATGTTGTTCCCACAGAGCTCATTAAACCATTTTATGTAACACTGCTGCAGCCACCCTTCCCAAAAGCTCTCCTCGTTGTGCATTTCAGCCAATGTCTTCACATCTCTTCAGAATTCTTCCTCTGCTCCTTTGGATTTCCTCCCCCCCCAAAAATAAAAGAAAAGAAAAAGAAGAAAAAGAAAAGAAGATTAAAAAAAATAAGGAAGGAAGGAAAGAAAGGAGGAAAGAAAGGAAGAAGGAAGGAAGGAAGGAAGGAAGGAAGGAAGGAAGGAAGGAAGGAAGGAAGGAAGGAAGGAAGGAAAGAAAGGAGAGAAGAAGGAAGGAAAGAAAGGAAGAAAGAAGGAAGAAAAGAAGGAAGGAAAGAAAGGAAGAAAGGAAGAAAGGAAGAAAGAAGGAAGGAAAGAAAGGAGGAAAGAAAAGAGGAAAGAAGGGAGGAAAGAAGGAAGGGAAGAAAGGAAGAAAGGAGGAAGGAAAGAAGGAAGGAAAGAAAGGAAGAAAAAAAGAAGGAAGGAAAGGAAGAAAGGAGGAAGGAAGTAGGAAGGAAAGGAGGGAGGGAGGAAAGAGGGAAAGAAGGAAAGAAAGGAGGAAAGGAAGAAAAGAGGAAGGAAGTAGGAAGGAAAGGAGGGAGGGAGGATAAAGGAAAGAAAGGAATAAAGAAGGAAAGAAAGAAAGAAGGACAGAAAGAAAGAAAGAAAGAGAAAGGAGGAAGGAAGGAAGGAAGGAAGGAAGGAAGGAAGGAAGGAAGGAAGGAA
>WAAF01007968.1:19358-44664 GCA_013400475.1 Tricholaema leucomelas
CTCTGCTGCCAGGCAGCCAGGGACAGAACAAGGGGACACAACCTGAAGCTGTGCCAGGGGAGGTCTGGGCTGGATGTTAGGAGGAAGTTGTTGTCAGAGAGAGTGATTGGCATTGGAATGGGCTGCCCAGGGAGGTGGTGGAGTTGCTGTTCCTGGAGCTGTTGAAGCCAAGCCTGGCTGGGGCACTCAGTGCCATGGTCTGGTTGCTTGGCCAGGGCTGGGTGCTAGGTTGGACTGGCTGAGCTTGGAGCTCTCTTCGATCCTGCTTGACTCTGATTCTGTGATCTAGCAGGTGCCTCTTATCACTGTGTAATCAGTGTTTCATTTTTCTCTGCCTTCCATGCTCATAGGACACCATCACTGGGGGCATTCTGTGGGCTGGGCTGGAGGCTTCTGAAGTGGGGAGGCAGAGGCAGGACGAGGCAGAAGACTGAGCTGACAACTTTTATCTTTTAATCCTCACTTCTTCCCTGGGTTTAAATGACTGGAAATTCACTTTGACAGCAGGACCTCCCTTTGCTGTCAGAAGCAAAAGAAAGATGCAAATGTCACCCAGAACTCCTTCCACCTGTGTCAGATGCTGACACTGAATGCAGATGGCACTGACCAGCTTTGCTCTGAAAGCTTTAATCCTCCTTGCACTCAGCTGCTGCACCTCGGAGACAGTGAGGGGCACCCTGCTCTGCTTCAGGAGCAGGCCAACATCAGAGGAGCATCTCTTGCTGGTGAGAGATTATGTGCAAAGCATGTGCCCTGATTTGGCTGGCCCCAGGTGTAATTTAATAGACAATTTGATGTTGGATTAATGATTTGGTCTAGAATTGGCTGTATAAAGCCAAAGCCCTTTTTACTGTGACACTTGTTGAGCTTATAGCCCCGACTTGAAGTGCACAGCTTGTGCAAGTGATGAGTTGAGCCTCTGAAGAGCTGTCAGTAGTAGCTGGGAGGAAGGGATCTGCTTGCTTTTAAACTGTTTGGGGATGGCTCTGCTGCTGCCTCTGCCCCTCTGGGACCTCTCTGTTCTCAGCTCTGAGATGAGACAGAAATGAGTGTTCTGGAAAACAGCCCTCCGTGTTCTGAGCTGTGCAGTGTGTGATTGAAGCAAGGAAATAAAACGTTTGAGTGGGTCCCCAGACTGCCAGGAGCCCTGCAGCCCTGCCTGTGACTGAGCAGACCCTGCTGGGACGTGGGTGTGTGACCGAGGCCAGAGCTGTCATCCCTTCTGCCTCTCCTGCCCATGGCTGAGGAGCAGCTCCTGAGCCTGCCGAGGAGCTGGGGGCTTCACTGGGGGGTTCACTGGGGCTCTGGGGCTGCAGGCAAAGGCACATTTGCATCCCCTCAGTGCTTAGCTGTGACAGGCAGGCTCTGCCTGCAAGCACTGCTCAGAACTTGAGCAAGCCCCAGCCTGAATCACCACTTCATTAGCAGAGTCTGCTGGCAGTGGTGCGCAAACAAATTCCCCTTCGAAGAGCGGAGTCGAGGCAATATTTTGTGTCTGTTCTCAGTCACATCCATTTCAGCTGGAGACATCTAAAAATGCTCAGATGAGCTGAGTGCAGGGCAGCTCCTTCCTCATGCTTTGCAGTGAATTGCAGCTCCATTCCTGGGCCACCTCACCAAGATGCAAAGCTGGCTCCTGGGCTGCTCCTGAGCTGGGGAGAGGGGCTCAGGGTGGGCACAATCCCAGGCACAGCTCCAGGCTGGGTGGGGAATGGCTGAGGGCAGCCCTGAGGAAAAGGACCTGGGGGTCTGGGCTGGTGAAAAGCTCAACATGAGCCTGCAGTGCTGCCGGACAGCAACCCTGTGCTGGGCTGCAGCAAGAGCAGTGTGGGCAGCAGGGCAAGGGAGGGGATTCTGCCCCTTTGCTCTGCTCTCCTCAGACCCCACCTGGAGTTCTCTGTGCAGTTCTGGAGCCCTCAACACAAGAAGGACATGGAACTGTTTGAGCCAGTCCAGAGCAGGCCAGCAAGATGCCGAGAGGGTTGCAGCAGCTCTGCTCTGAGGACAGGCTGAGAGAATTGGAGCTCTGCAGCCTGGAGAAGAGAAGGATTCAAGGAGATCTTATAGTGGCCTTCCAGGATCTGAAGGGGACCTACAGGAAGGCTGGGGAGGGACTATTGTCAAGGTCTGGTAATGACAGGATGAGGGGGAATGGGTTTGAACTGGCAGAGAGGAGATTTAGACTGGATGTTAGGAGGAAGTTCTTTACAGTGAGGGTGGTAAGACACTGGCACAGGTTGCCCAGGGAGGTTGTGGATGCTTCCTCCCTGGAGGTGTTCAGGGCCAGGTTGGATGAGGCCTTGAGCAGCCTGCTCTAGTGAGAGGTGTCCCTGCCTATGGTGTGGGGGTTGGAGCTGGATGATCCTGGAGGTCCCTTCCAACCTAGACCCTTCTCTGATTCTATTCTATGATTCTATGCCAGTGGCTGCAGCAGCCCTGCCCAGAGCCTGGGCACTCCTGGAGCTTGCAGCTGCCATTGTGAGCACCAAACCCAAATCTCATCTTCTGCTTCCTGACCAGTCCTGAAGATTTCTTTCTGGCAGTGTCCCAGCAAGCTTTTGTGGGCTCTCACTCAGTCTCTGGGTGTCAGCTGTTCTGTGGGACTTGTAATAAACCCATCACTGCTACCTAGCTGCATGCCTGGCAGATCTGCTGGGCTCCAGCTGTTCAGACTGCAATGCTTGCCATGATTTCCCTGACAAGGGTGGCAAGACAACCTTGGCTGGATTCTCCCAGCCTATGGGACCTGTCACTCCCCCAGGAAGGCTTTCAGAGCTGCTGGAGCTTTTAGCAGCACACAGTTGTGGTGAGGATAGGCAGGTGGTCGATGAATGCTGCCTCTTCAAGTGTGCAAGTGGAAAGGAATCATCTCAGCAGTGAGTGGACACAGCACATCACTGCTTGCCTAGGAGCAGAGCTGGCTTCAGAACCAGCTGTTCCCAGATGCTGTCCCCCAGGGAATGTGCTGGAGCAGAACCGAGCTGCTCTTCAAGTGTGAGCCTGCTCCTGCAGGCAGGATCAGTCCTCGCTGGCTGGAGGGTTTAGTGGCTTTATTCAAAGACCATCTAGGGGTTGCTTGGTAGAATGGGTTAGGTTGGAAGTGACCTCAAAGATCATCCAGTTCCAAGCCCCCACCATAGGCAGGGACACCTCCCACTAGAGTGCTACCTCTGAGAAAGTCACTGTGGTAGCTCAGTGTTGCTGCTTTCCCTAGCAGCTGGCCTAGTGGGCACAGGTGATGGCAGGTTTGGGCTCCACCAAAACACTGGCATTTAAAATCTGCCAGCCTGTCCTCTCTTCTGGGCCATCCTGAAGGACAAAGCCACCTCTGGGTGGAGTCCTTTGGGTTTCAGGTAGGAAACAATTCAAGGTGTGAGCGTGGCTGGAAGCTCTTACACTGCCTGCTCTAGGTGTGAAGAGGGAAATTGTTTGGATGGCTTCGTGCAGAAGTTAACAGAGGAAACACCTGCAGACATGTCCCTGCCTCCATCTCAGCGAGTGTGGTGAGTTCTGGTACCCCTCAGCCTGCTCTGATGCTGTATTTTCATCCTGAACAAGGATTCTGCCCTTCTCTGAGTGTCTTTATATGGAAAGACAAAAAACCAAGCAAGGAGGAGCAAAGGCAAATCTGCCACTGACAACATTCCAACTTTGGGAGATACTTCTGGGGATCATTGGAAAAATAACTTCCTCACTAATTCCTTTGCTTGATCCCAAATAATTTCCTCACTATTTCCTTTGCTTGATTCCAAACTGAGTCACAGAAGTGTGCTCAAACCTCAGCTTGTAGAGCACTTTTCCCTAGTGGGGGATGTGTTATTGGTGTCCCCTGAGTTGTGCTGTGACCCTTACTTCCATTTCCTACCTTTTGTCTATTTGGCTGCCCTGAGTGGCAAAGGGGGAGCCTGGTTCTGCTCCTGAGTGGCAAAGAGGGAGCCTGGCTCTGCTGTAAGGGCCAATTACCCAGTGCTGTGCCCCGGGAGGCACCACAGGATGCTCTGGCCTCAGGGCCAGGCTGCAGCTTAGCTTCTGGCATCTTCTCATCGAATAGAATCCATAAAAATAAATCCTGGGCTAGGCTGCTACTTTCACAATAATTTAAATCAACAAAGGCTGGAGCTGCCTCTGCTGCTCTCGCCCTCTGATGGGGAAAGACAAATAATGAGGCAATATTTTATTCTTCAGGCTCTGCCATTGGCAAATGCTTCCAAATGTGTTTGTGGGGATTTATGATGCTGGTGGCAGACTTCCACCAGACCCTGGTAATGAATCACCCAGTTTACCAGCGAGGCAGGTTTGCTGGGGCTGATTAGCAGCAGGTGAAGGGATTAGCACAGTTGGTGGGGGTAGGGGAGAGCTGGCGCTGGGCTCAGACAAAAGAAGCTCTGCTTGCAAACAGATTCCTGCCCCCCGGGTGTGAGGAGCCTGTGGGACTGAGCTGTCCTACTGGTGCCAAGGGACAAGGTTAAAGTGGATGTGTAAAACAAGCATCCTAAATGTGAAACCAGACCTTTCACGTTTGGGATTGGAGATGGCTGAGGGACTCAGCTGAGCTGCTTGCNGTGTTATTGGTGTCCCCTGAGTTGTGCTGTGACCCTTACTTCCATTTCCTACCTTTTGTCTATTTGGCTGCCCTGAGTGGCAAAGGGGGAGCCTGGTTCTGCTCCTGAGTGGCAAAGAGGGAGCCTGGCTCTGCTGTAAGGGCCAATTACCCAGTGCTGTGCCCCGGGAGGCACCACAGGATGCTCTGGCCTCAGGGCCAGGCTGCAGCTTAGCTTCTGGCATCTTCTCATCGAATAGAATCCATAAAAATAAATCCTGGGCTAGGCTGCTACTTTCACAATAATTTAAATCAACAAAGGCTGGAGCTGCCTCTGCTGCTCTCGCCCTCTGATGGGGAAAGACAAATAATGAGGCAATATTTTATTCTTCAGGCTCTGCCATTGGCAAATGCTTCCAAATGTGTTTGTGGGGATTTATGATGCTGGTGGCAGACTTCCACCAGACCCTGGTAATGAATCACCCAGTTTACCAGCGAGGCAGGTTTGCTGGGGCTGATTAGCAGCAGGTGAAGGGATTAGCACAGTTGGTGGGGGTAGGGGAGAGCTGGCGCTGGGCTCAGACAAAAGAAGCTCTGCTTGCAAACAGATTCCTGCCCCCCGGGTGTGAGGAGCCTGTGGGACTGAGCTGTCCTACTGGTGCCAAGGGACAAGGTTAAAGTGGATGTGTAAAACAAGCATCCTAAATGTGAAACCAGACCTTTCACGTTTGGGATTGGAGATGGCTGAGGGACTCAGCTGAGCTGCTTGCAGCTATCTGTGTTTGCACAAGCCACAGAATCTTCCCAACTCCTAAAATACTTCCCAAAAATGTGTTCTTTAGAGAAACTTCTCCTGGTTTGCTGTTTGTTGGCTCTCTGCTGTTTGCCTAGGAAGACTCTGATCCTGCTTGTGAGGGTCTTGAACACCTCCATCCCTAAAAGTGTTCAAGAAGAGCCTGGATGAGACACTTAGTGCCATGGTCTAGTTGACTGGCTAGGGCTGGGTGAGAGGTTGGACTGGATGAGCTTGGAGGTCTCTTCCAACTTGCTTGATTCTATGATTTTCTGTGGCTTCATTCCTGATGGTAGCTCTGAGCAGGCCTGAGGAGGGTGGTTGTACCCACCACTGAGTGTCAGGTTACTGTGACAGTCCCTCTCATGTATCTCTGCAGCCAGGATTGGAGCTTTCCTTTCTGTCCTCACCTTCCAAACTCATCCTCTAGCCAGACATTGCATGTGCAGTTCTTGCACTGAAGCCTAAGCCCATTCCTGCATCCCAAATCCATTCAGGACTCATGGAGCTGTAATTGGGAGCCCTGGGGAGAGCATTGCCAGAGCTGAAAGCCTCTGAGCAGGGTTTAGATCTGTTGGTGAACCACCTTGCACACTCCTCAGATGTTCATGTCTGTGTTCATTCCTGTGGTGCTGTTTTGTTTGGAGGAAGGTGCTGAGAAAGCAGCATCAGAGCAACAGGAGGGCCCAGAGCTGCCTTGGCCAGGGTGGTGCCTACAGCCTTCAGAGCTGCTGAGGACAGCAGTGGAACAATTTGAGAACAAGAAGTGCCTTGATCTGCACTGACTCTTACCCAGTGTCATCATGGAGACTTTGTACTGTTGCCCAGCCCGGGTGGGCAGAACTGGTGCCTGGTGGAGAAGAGGAGGCTCAGGGCAGAGCTCATTGCTGTCTGCAGCTACCTGAAGGGAGGCTGTAGCCAGGTGGGGTTGGGCTCTGCTGCCAGGCAGCCAGCAACAGAACAAGGGGACACAGCCTCAAGTTGTGCCAGGGCAGGTTCAGGCTGGATGTTAGGAGGAAGTTGTTGTCAGAGAGAGTGATTGGCATTGGAATGGGCTGCCCAGGGAGGTGGTGGAGTGGCTGTGGCTGGAGGTGTTGAAGCCAAGCCTGGCTGGGGCACTTAGTGCCATGGTCTGGTTGCTTGGCCAGGGCTGGGTGCTAGGTTGGGCTGGATGAGCTTGGAGGTCTCTTCCAGCCTGCTTGATTCTATGATTCTATGATCTGAGGGTATCTGCAGCCCAGGTTCTGGCTGAAGCATTGCTGGCTGGGAGTTACTGTCCACAGGAGCTTTTCCTTTCGAGGTGATCCAGGGTTCTCCTGGTTCTGCTCAGCCACTCCAGTCTGTCACTTCTTCTCACCTCCTGTGCTCAGCCTTTCCCAAAGGCAGTGGACAAGCCTGGACCCACACAGGGTGTGGTAGCACAAGCATTAGGTTCATCCTGGAGCTTCATTACTGACACTTTCCCTTTTGTATTAGTGGCTACTGCTTGTTACTTGTCCCCTCTGGGGTAAGAGGAAGCCTCTCTCAGGAGCTGGTGCGCAGCAGCTGCAGAGCTGTGGTGACTTTGTCACCAAATGAGAGAGGAGAGCTGAGGCACAGACGAGGTGATTCATCCAGATGAAGGCAGGAAACATGTTTTCCTGATGTGTCAGATCATCTCCTGAGTCCCCAGGCAGCTGTTTCTCTGCAGCAGTTCACTTTATTCTGGGCTAAAATTAACCAGCCAGGCGAGGGCAGGGGTGCAGGGGTGGCTGCTTTGACTCCCTCAGCCTGGCTGCTCAGTTTGCTTTACTCAGTGTCTGCCTTTCCCAAAGGCAGGACCAGCCACTGCTTGGGGTAGTTTGTGGACCCAGAAGCTTTCAAAGGTTATTGCTCTCCCAGTCCTCTGGGATGTGCTCTGTGAGATGGTGGAAATGGTGCCTGACTGAAGGAATGCCCTTTGGAAAAGGTTAAGCTGCTGCCAGTTTATTGGCAGTGCTGGGAGTGGGAAGGGGCCAGTGGGAATCAGAGGGCAGCAGGCTGGGGGAGCTGGGCTGGGACTGCTCTGTGTGGGGAATGGAATTCCATAGAATCAGGCAGGGTTGGAGGGGACCACAAGGATCAGCCAGTTCCAATCCCTTGCTACAGGCAGGGACACCTCCCACGAGAACAGGTCACTCATGATCATCCAGTTNCCTAGGAATGAAAATCTAAACAGAAACCCCAGCAGATTGCAACCTCACAAAGAGAAATCACAGTAACATTCCGGTTGGAAAAGCCCCTCAGGATCACCCAATCCGACCCATATCCCTGCTCTTCAAGGTGCACCACATCCAAAGAGCTTTTAAACACATCCAGGCTTGGTGACTCCACTTCCCTGGGTAGCCAATTCCAATCCCTGAGTGCTCTTGCTGGGAAAACCTTTGTCCTAATATCTAAGCTAAACCTACCCAGTCGCAGAAGATGAGCTGGGCTCTGTCACTCATGTTCCCTGTCCCTGGGTGGGCTGCTTCCACAGTGGGAAATCCTGCAGGTTCCTTCCCAGCAGCTTGTCCTAGAAGGGAGCAGGGCTGTGGTGCTTTCAGCTCCATTAAACAGCACAGCTGCCCGGGCAGCTAAATGGATGAGGCTAATGAACATGTGCACCAGCTTGATGGTTCAGGAACTAAATTGCCTGGGAGCAAGCAAAAGAGAATTAGGCAAGTAAAGAACCTGATTGTTTTTCAAGTGATAAAAGATTGGCATGAATTACAGGAGGCATTAGACATTGGGAAGATGTGTAGATGTAAATGGGTGCATTTGTTTGGGTTAAATAAAGAGGGGAGAGGGAAATGCCTCTTCAGAAGCATCATAGACTGAGGTTTCCATCTGATTTCCTCCCATTTGCTGGCCCAAGAATGAATGGTTCTGCATTTGGGCACCCAGAGTTTTCTTCTTGTTGTTGGGGAGCCCACCCAAAACAGAGTGAGGGCAGAAGAGCTTCTTGGGATGAGAGGCCTCTGGCTAGTCAGAGCTCCACAGGAGTGGGCTCAGCAGTGGGGCCAGCTGGCTGCTGGGGATGTCTTAGAGCTCACATCTTTTCCAGACGGGCTGGTATCAGAGGCCAGCTCTGAAGTGACCTCTGCTTTAGCTCAGATTTTGGAAGACTCAAGTACTCAGCACCTTTGTAAAGTGAATCCAGGGAATGACCTCATTCATAGTCATATGGATGTGCAGGTGAGTGCCAGGAGGCTGGAGCCAGGCTCTGCTGGGTGATGCTCAGTGCCAGTGGCCTGCATCAGGAATGGTGTGGCCAGCAGGAGCAGGGAGGTCATTCTGCCCCTGTACTCTGCACTGGTTAGACCACACCTTGAGTACTGTGTTCAGTTCTGGGCCCCCCAGTTTAGAAGGGACATTGAGATGCTTGAGCGTGTCCAGAGAAGGGCAACGAGGCTGGTGAGAGGCCTCGAGCACAGCCCTACGAGGAGAGGCTGAGGGAGCTGGGATTGTTTAGCCTGGAGAAGAGGAGGCTCAGGGGAGACCTTATTGCTGTCTACAACTACCTGAGGGGTGGTTGTAGCCAGGAGGAGGTTGCTCTCTTCTCTCAGGCAGCCAGCACCAGAACAAGAGGACACAGCCTCAGGCTGCGCCAGGGGAAATTTAGGCTTGAGGTGAGGAGAAAGTTCTTCACTGAGAGAGTCATTGGACACTGGAATGGGCTGCCCAGGGAGGTGGTGGAGTCGCCGTCCCTGGAGCTGTTCAAGGCAGGATTGGACGTGGCACTTGGTGCCATGGTCTAGCCTTGAGCTCTGTGGTAAAGGGTTGGACTTGATGATCTGTGAGGTCTCTTCCAACCTTGGTGATACTGTGAGACTGTGATACTGTGAAGCTGAGGCAGAGGAAGTTTCATTTAAACATAAGGAGGATTTTTTTCCCCTGTGAGGGTGGCAGAGCCCTGGCACAGGCTGCCCAGGGGGGCTGTAGAGTCTCCCTCTCTGGAGATATTCAAGACCTGCCTGGATGTGCTCCTGTGTGACCTGCTCTGGGTGCTCCTGCTCTGGCAGGGGGGTTGGGCTGGCTGAGCTTTGGAGGTCTCTTTCAGCCCCTGGCATTCTGTGACCCTGTGGCCGCAGTGTGTGGGTTGCAGTCACCCTCCCATGTTCTCAGGAAGACCAGGAGAACGGGAGAGATGGCAAACTGAAGGGACAGGCAGAACTTCACCCTTCTGATCCAGTTGTTTGTCAGGGAATCTAAACCTTTCCATTTCCTGGGAGGTTTGGTTTCCAACCTATGAAGCTTTATTAGGTTGTTTTAGACTCAGATTTTAATTGGGAGCTTTACCAGCTCAGTCTCTGACGCCGGCGTCGCTGCCTTTCTCGTTACAAGTGTTCCTCCTGCAGCCTTTGGAAAACACAATATTTCTGTGAAAGCTTTGGGAAAGTATCTTCAGAGCAAATTTTGATTAAAGCTCTGTGAACTGAAACCCGTGAAGTGTGCTGCCTGCTGCAGACATCTCCCCAAAGTCATCTGGAGTTATGAAAACCGGAGCTGTTCATTTACGCCCATCACCCCCCTCAGGGCACACACAGCTCTCCTGGGGGAGGATGTGGCTGCTGATTTTTTTGGACAGGCAGACAATAGATTCTAACCCAGGATTTCCCTCCCTTCTGCCTCACCTTTTAAAGCTGCTGACGTTTCTCTGCCCCCAGGATTACAGTATCACACAGTATCACCAAGGTTGGAAGAGACCTCACAGAGCTCAAGGCTAGACCATGGCACCAAGTGCCACGTCCAATCCTGCCTTGAACAGCTCCAGGGACGGCGACTCCACCACCTCCCTGGGCAGCCCATTCCAGTGTCCAATGACTCTCTCACTGAAGAACTTTCTCCTCACCTCAAGCCTAAATTTCCCCTGGCACAGCTTGAGGCTGTGTCCTCTTGTTCTGGTGCTGGCTGCCTGAGAGAAGAGAGCAACCTCCTCCTGGCCACAACCACCCCTCAGGTAGCTGTAGACAGCAATAAGGTCTGCCCTGAGCCTCCTCTTCTCCAGGCTAAACAATCCCAGCTCCCTCAGCCTCTCCTCGTAGGGCTGTGCTCCAGGCCTCTCCCCAGCCTCGTTGCCCTTCTCTGGACACGTTCAAGCATCTCAATGTCCCCCTTGAACTGAGTTGCCCAGAACTGAACACAATACTCAAGGTGTGGTCTAACCAGTGCAGAGTACAGGGGCAGAATGACCTCCCTGCTCCTGCTGGCCACACCATTCCTGATGCAGGCCAGGATGCCATTGGCTCTCTTGGCCATCTCATTGGATTGCCTCGCTGAAAGCAGCCAACCTCGCGCAGTCGCTGCTCAGGAGCTCCCTTTGCCATTCAGCTCTCCAGATTGCTGCGGTGTTGATTGAACAAGAGATTCATGGAGGGAAATTAACCCTCCAGAAGATACAATAATTTAAATAATTGGCAAGGGTTTTTTTTTCCTGGAGGTGTGTGTGAGAACATGAAGGAATAGAGAGTGTTCATTCACCGTAAATTCCTCCAGGACCGCCGTACAGAAGCAGATTAATGCTTGTGAAACAAAGCTTCCATTTTCATGCAAATATCCCTCAGTAATAAAATACCAAGGGAATAAAAATGACAGGGAAATGTATGCTGTACAAGCAGGATTGTTTCTGAAGCACTGTGTTCTCAGGGAGCCTCAGTAGCTCCTTATGCTCCAGACTGTTAGCAATGAGGCGCAGCGCAAGCTGGGGCTGCTCTTGATGGAGTCGGGGTTGGTCCTGATGCTTCCAGCTGCAATGGTCACCTCCAGCCATGGAGTGAGGGGAGGGGAAAGTCTTCTCCTGATCAAGGCCTCTGCCTAGGGAGCACCTGGAAGGAGGCCAGAATCTCTTGTGGCACTTTGGAGTGTTGTTCACAGGCTCAGAGGATGTCAGGGGTTGGAAGGGACCCAAGGAGATCATCCAGTCCAAACTCCCTGCCAGAGCAGGACAATCCTATCAACACAGATCACAGAGGAACACATCCAGACAGGCCTGGAAAGGCTCCAGAGAAGGAGACTCCACAACCTCTCTGGGCAGCCTGTGCCAGTGCTCTTGGACCCTTACAGTAAAGAAGTTCCCCCTTGTGTTGAGGCAGAACCTCTTTTGCTGCAACTTACACCCATTGCTCCTTGTCCTACCGCAGGGAGCAGTGAGCAGAGCCTGTCCCCCCCTCTTGGCAGCCCTCAGATACTTATAAACATTTATCAAATCCCCTCTCAGTCTTCTCTTCTCCAGACTGAGCAGTCCCAGGTCCCTCAGCCTCTCCTCATCAGCCATGCCCTCCAGTCCCCTCATCATCCTCGTAGCCCTCCACTGGACCCTCTCCAGCAGATCCCTGTCCCTCTTCAACTGGGGGGGGACAAAACTGAGCACAATATTCAAGATGAGGTCTCAGCAGGGCAGAGTAGAGGGGGAGGAGAACCTCCCTTGCTCTGCTGGACACACTCTTCCTAATATAGCCCAGGATCCCGTTGGCCTTCTTGGCCACAAGGGCACATTGCTGTGCCATGGGGAACTTGTTAGCCACCAGGACCCCCAGGTCTCTCTCCACAGGGCTGCTCTCCAGCAGATCACCTCCCAGCCTGTACTAGTAGGGTTTATTATTCCTCCCCAGATGCAGGACTCTGCACTTGTCCTTGTTGAGCTTCATCTGGTTCAAGTCCAAGGACTCAGGATTGGCTTACATGTGCCCTTTGGGGCTGTGGTGCAAGCGCAGGTGTGGGTTCTGCTTCCCACAGCTCTGCTCTGGCACTTAGGGCCATGAAGGGCCAACCAGCTCCTGTGTGTGGTACACACTCAGCACTGTCTTGGAGCATCCCTTGTCAGATGTAATTAGTCAGAAGGGCTACATCTATCTCCTCTCTACAGCCCCAGATAGCATTAGTATGATTTCAGGACCAGGACATTCTTCCTCCCCATCCCCCCTTACTTATCCCATTTTATCCCTGGCCACACACAGCTGCAAATGCCAGCAGTGGGGCCCATGCTGAGCCCATGCTGAGCATCTTTGTTGTTTTACACAGGAGGAAGTCCCCTTGATGTTTGCAGATGAGGCTCTGGAGTCTGTTCCTCTCTCTCCAGGCAGCTGATGGATGGCTGGAGCGTGGAGCATTCCCACTGCTGAAGCTGATGATGTGCAGGAGGCTGAGGAGGCAGCCCTCTGGGAGGGGAATCATAGAATCATAGAAACAAGCAGGTTAGAAGAGACCTCCAAGCTCATCCAGCCCAAACTAGCACCCAGCCCTGGCCAATCAACCAGACCATGGCACTAAGTGCCCCAGCCAGGATTGGCTTCAACACCTCCAGGCACAGCGACTCCACCACCTCCCTGGGCAGCCCATTCCAATGCCAATCACTCTCTCTGACAACAACTTCCTCCTAACATCCAGCCTAGACCTCCCTTGTCACAAATTGAGGCTGTGTCCCCTTGTTCTGTTATTGTTTGCCTGGCAGCAGAGCCCAACCCCACCTGGCTACAGCCTCCCTGCAGGGAGCTGCAGACAGCAATGAGCTCTGCCCTGAGCCTCCTCTTCTGCAGGCTGCACACCCCCAGCTTCCTCAGCCTCTCCTCACAGGGCTGTGCTCCAGGCCCCTCCCCAGCCTTGCTGCCCTTCTCTGGGCACCTTCCAGCACCTCAACATCTCTCTGGAATTGAGGAGCCCAGAACTGGACACAGCACTCAAGGTGTGGCCTGAGCAGTGCTGAGCACAGGGGCAGAAGAACCTCCCTTGTCCTGCTGCCCACACTGCTTCTGAGCCAGCCCAGGATGCCATTGGCTCTGCTGCCCACCTGGGCACTGCTGCCTCATCTTCAGCTACTCTCTACCAGCACCCTCAGGTCCCTTTCTTCCTGGCTGCTCTCAGCCACTCTGTCCCCAGCCTGTAGCTCTGCTTGGGGTTGTTGTGGCCAAGGTGCAGAACCCCTGGTAACTCCATCCTGCCATGTGCTGTGGGTGTAGATCATTTGTATTGCAGGGGGGAGGAAAAGAGTCTGAGGTTGGGTTTGTTTTGTTTCAGTCAAGCGCTGGAATAGGTTACCCAGGGAGGTGGTGGAGTCACCACCCCTGCAGGTGTTCAAGCAAAGTGTGGGCATGGCACTTAGGGACATGGTTAAGTGGCCATGGTGGTGATGGGATGGTAGTTGGACTGGGTGATTTTAGAGGGATTTTTCCATCCAAACCAACTCTGTGATTCTGTGATTTGAAGTGTTTAAGTTACTGAGGTATTTCAAACTGTGTCCTTGGAGGCTCATCGACCTGGCTGGGGATGGGAAAGGCTTCACAGGCCACTCTTGGAGCTAGCTGGGAGTTCTGAAGCCCAAAGAATGGCTGCATCACCCAGGATGGGAGCAAACATTCTTGGCTGCTTTGCTGTGCAGTGAAACTTTTGATTCAAACTCCCATGGCACTGCTGTAACCTCACTGCTGTAACAGCCTCTGTGCTCTCCTCAGCCTTCACCAGGAAGGAATCAACCTGAAACTGGGCCAGTTCACAGCTGCCTGCAACCAGTGGGTTTTGTTGTTTTGCTGCTACCCTACCTCATGCTCAAACTTCCACCTGATCTGCTTCCAACAGGGGCTCACCCTGGACTGATTGTTCTTCTCTGACAGTTTCATTTCTTGGGGGGAAAAAGGTAATTTTTGGTGTTGAATTCCCTGCTTGAATAAATGGAATCATTTCTTGGAGGTTTGGGATAAAGCTGCCTGCTCACACCTCTGTAAAGCTTCTTGATAGCTACAAACCCAAAGCTTTTCTTCCTCCTGTTTAAAAATACCCTGTCAAAGCAAATAGATCTATATTAATATGTATTTTTTGTTGTTTAAGATTATTATCTGATGTCTCAAAGCTGTTGATGACCTCTTAATTCCCCTATTCATTGAGATCAAGGTGTGAGGACCCTTCTTGGTTGTCTCACAGCTGTTAATGACCTCTTCATTCCCCTATTCATTGAGATCAAGGTGTGAGGACCCTTCTTGGTTGTCTCACAGCTGTTAATGACCTCTTCATTCCCCTATTCATTGAGATCAAGGTGTGAGGACCCTTCTTGGTTGTCTCACAGCTGTTAATGACCTCTTCATTCCCCTATTCATTGAGATCAAGGTGTGAGGACCCTTCTTGGTTGTCTCACAGCTGTTAATGACCTCTTCATTCCCCTATTCATTGAGATCAAGGTGTGAGGACCCTTCTTGGTTGTCTCACAGCTGTTAATGACCTCTTCATTCCCCTATTCATTGAGATCAAGGTGTGAGGACCCTTCTTGGTTGTCTCACAGCTGTTAATGACCTCTTCATTCCCCTATTCATTGAGATCAAGGTGTGAGGACCCTTCTTGGTTGTCTCACAGCTGTTAATGACCTCTTCATTCCCCTATTCATTGAGATCAAGGTGTGAGGACCCTTCTTGGTTGTCTCACAGCTGTTAATGACCTCTTCATTCCCCTATTCATTGAGATCAAGGTGTGAGGACCCTTCTTGGTTGTCTCACAGCTGTTAATGACCTCTTCATTCCCCTATTCATTGAGATCAAGGTGTGAGGACCCTTCTTGGTTGTCTCAAAGCTGTTAACGACCTCTTAATTCCTTTATTCATAGAGATCAAGGTGTGAGGAGCCTCCTTGGACTGGCAGGTAGGGGCAGGGTTAGTCTGGAGCCATCTCCCACCTCCATCCTGTGCTCTGCAGGTGCAGGCTCTGCCCATTCCTTTTGCTAGGTTGCTTGCTGCTGCTGTGACATCCATCAAGGTGTCCTGTCCTGTGTCTCAGGCCTTACAAGCACGGTTTGAAACACCACAAGCAACGCAATTAATCAATGTATAAATTAATTACCAAGAATGACTTAGCCTCAGAGGCCAAAGCAGGGATGCGTGAGAGGGAATCCTCAGTGCCAAAATGAAAGCCTCAATTAAACTTCAGAAATAACTGATAATTACAGAGCCTTTTTTTTTTTGCCTTCCCCCCTCTCCCCCTTCCTCCCCCCCCCCCCCCCCCCCCCCCCCTATTTTTTCTTAATGTTCATATTAAATTGTAAAGAATTATTAGCTGTTTAACTGACATTTCTCCAGATAGCCCACAGCAAGTTAGGTAGCAGTTACATGCTGTAATAAATGTCAGCATTTAAAAATTAATTGCTTTGCTATCTAACTTGCTGTGGGGCTGCCTCGTTAAATATTAATGGGAATGTCTAAAAATATGTTAGGAGCTGAAAGGATTATTTGGGTATAGGGTGGCAGAGCTAGAAAGGCCTAGAGGGGAGGAAGCTGTTTTTTGAGCATCCTCAGCTCCTCTGGATTGCTTCCTGGCCACATGTGTGGTACCCAAGCAGGAAGGAGTTTGCTGGGCAGAGATGGGTGTGTGGAAGGCTGGGGTGGAGCAGGGTGTTTGTCACTGATGATGGATTGAAGGTATCAGTTCTAGTAGAGAGCAGTCAGCTTTTCAGCAAGGAAGATTTCCCTCCCCTCTGGAGAAGGAACGGCATCGTCAGCTCCTCGGGATTGCTTCCTGGCCATGCTTGTGGTACCCAAGCAGGAAGGAGTTTGCTGGACAGAGAGGGGTCTGTCCAAAGCTGGGCTGGAGCAGGTGGCTTGCCACTGACAATGGATTGAAGGAAACCAGCCTTAGCAGAGAGCAGTCAGCTTTTCAGCGAGGAAGATTTCCCTCCCCTCTGAAGAAGGAACAGCATCATCAGCTCCTCGGGATTGCTTCCTGGCCACACATGAGGTACCCAAGCAGGAAGGAGTTTGCTGGACAGAGATGGGTGTGTGGAAGGCTGGGCTGGAGCAGGAGGTTTGTCCCTGATAATGGATTGAAGGCATCAGCCTTAGCAGAGAGCAGTCAGCTTTTCAGCAAGGAAGATTTCCCTCCCCTCTGGAGAAGGAACAGCATCGTCAGCTCCTCGGGATTGCTTCCTGGCCACACGTGCGGTACCCAAGCAGGAAGGAGTTTGCTGGACAGAGATGGGTGTGTGGAAGGCTGGGCTGGAGCAGGAGGTTTGTCCCTGATAATGGATTGAAGGCATCAGCCTTAGCAGAGAGCAGTCAGCTTTTCAGCGAGGAAGATTTCCCTCCCCTCTGAAGAAGGAACAGCATCGTCAGCTCCTCGGGATTGCTTCCTGGCCACACGTGCGGTACCCAAGCAGGAAGGAGTTTGCTGGACAGAGAGGGGTCTGTCCAAAGCTGGGCTGGAGCAGGGTGTTTGTCCCTGATAATGGATTGAAGGATTGAAGGCATCAGTCCTAGAAGAGAGCAGTCAGCTTTTCAGCAAGGAAGAAGATTTCCCTTCCCTCCCCTCTGGAGAAGGAACAGGAGCCGTGTGGTGGTGTCATGGCTGTGCGGAGAGCAGAGCAGCTTGCACCTAACCACAGTCCAGGCTTTGCAGGCACCCTGGTGTTGGTGGCTGCAGGCAGTGGGCTTCTGAGGAAAGAAACAGCAAAATAAGAGAAGTCAACTCCTGGTTCTGCCAGTTCTCCCCTCTTTGGGCACTTGGGATGGAAGCTAAGCATTGCATGGCTCCCTGAGCACTGTTTCCCATCTCCAGGCTGAACTCGGGCATGGAGAGGTGCTCTGAGCATGGCCTCCATGCAGAGGTGGGAAAGGATAAAGAGGATCTAGAGAGGTTCTGTCCAACAGCAGAACTTGTAGCTCTTATTTATTTCAAGCCAGATGTGCTAAGTGCTTTGCAGAGACGACACATCTAAGGGGTTTATAAAGTAGTGCAAGCACTGGGAGGGAAAAGTCTTTTGCAGCTTGGAGACACAAACTGAAGGGACATTTTCAATCCAGCTCAGTCTCCTCCTCTGAATAATGCATGCTGCTCTCCCAGACACACAGGGTAAGCAGGAATATGCTGTGCCCATGACAAACACACTGCACATTACTGTAACAGAGCTTAAAGACCATTCCCATTGACTCTTACTACTTAAAGCTAAGAATGTGCAGTGTGCTTTCCCACTCAGCCAAGCACTTTAACTCCAATGCTTTGCTATTCCCCATCCACTAATACAGTGTTTGGAGTGAGTGAGAGCTTTGCACACAGGCAAGGATGCAGGGACTGACTGTGGGATGGGTTCTTCCTGTGGCTGAGATGTCTGGAGCAAGGACAGATGCTGAGGTGGGTTTCTCAGGTGAGGTCCTCTGCAGCAAGAGTTATGCAGCCAGGGAAATCTCTGTCCCCTGAGACCCCTTTGTTCATCAGGTTGTGCTGGTTTGAAACTCCCAAGCTACCACACAGGTGATGTGAGGATCTCTCCCCAAGACCCCTGTGTGCCTCTGGCACTGGCTGCTGCAGGGCAGGTCATGGAATCATATAGAATCATAGAAGTGTCAAGGCTGGAAGGGACCTCAAGGATCAGCCAGTTCCAAGCCCCCTGCCATGAGCAAGGACACCTCACACTAGATCAGGTTGCTCAGAGCCACATCCAGCCTGGCCTTAAAGACCTCCAGGGACCAACTCCCTGAGCAACCTGTGCCACAGCCCAGGCAGGATGAGCTCATGGGCTGCATCATTCTTTTCTGCCTCTCTTGGTTTTGTGACCCCTGAGACAAAATACATCATCAGGTGGGTTTTCAGTCAGCTCAAGTCTGTGAATCAGGTCTGCACAGATTTATGAGGTGCCAGCTGAGGTGGAAGTGGTGACACTGCCATGGAAATCCTTGTATGGATCCTCTGCCTTGTGCAGGGGAAGACAGTGCCTGCCCTCCAGCACATTTTCTGTCCTTCCCAGCCTTGCTCAGTATGTCCTGAAACACCCCTATGAAGCAGAATGTCCTCTGGAGACACTGAGCCTGGTGTGATGCTCCTCCAGCAGGCTGATTCTTCAACAGAAAATGACAGAGAATCGAATTTAGGATGTTGGGGAGGAATTCCCACATCCTTTCCCCTGAGCAGGCCAAGGAATGAGATTTCATTCATCATGTGCTCAGTTCAGAGCACCATTTACTGCTGAAGGATTGAGTAAATATAATTTAAGGTTCCACTGTGCATGTGACACATTTAATTAGTGTATATGAGAACTCAAAGTTGCTCAGAAAGTATTTGTTTGCATAAAAATAGGCTGTGTCTGCAGTTTGAAGTGGAATGAAGTAGTGCAGTTATGAAGAATATAATGAGTTGTTGCATAATGTTCTTGACAAACACCATCCTAGATGGGCAATTGTGTTAGGGAATCAAAACTAGGTTAGTAAGCACAGCCAGCTCCAGGCTGCGGTGGCCTCTCGCTTGCAGTGGTTGTAACTCGCTGCTGGTGGCTTCATCTGAGGGGGGATTGGCTGCAGGGAGTGCTGGAGGAGCTGAGGTGAAAAAGCACAGAATCATCCAGGGTGGAAAAGCCTCTCAGGATCAAAGTCCAACTCAGAACCCTGCTCTGCAAGATTCACCTTAAACCACATCCCTAAGTGCCGCATCCAAACCACCCTTAAACACGTCCAGGCTGGGTGACTTCACCTCCCTGGGCAGCTCCTTCCAGTCCCTGGCCACTCTCTGCATGAAAAACTTTCTCCTAATGTCCAATCTTAACCTCCCCAGCCTCAGCCTGAGGTCATTCCCCCTCGTTCTGTCTCCAATTCCCTGTGAGAAGAGCCCAGCAGCAGCCTCTCCACAATGTCCCTTCAGGTAGTCGTAGACAGGTCCTTGTCTGATCTGGGTGGGAGCTGGCTCCTGGAGCTGGTTGTGACACTCATCTAGGGGCTAGGACCAGGAGCTGAGGCATCAGCTGGAACAGCTGCTGTGGGGTCATGGTTTGCTTCTCCAGCTTGTGGGCATGTGGCCTTCAAAGAAGATTTGGAAGGGACCCTCGAAGGTCATGTTGTCCAACCCCCTTGCTGTGAGCAGAGACATCTCAAACTAGATCAGGTTGCTCAGGCCCCCATGAGGTTTGACTTTGACTGTCTCCGTAGATGTGGCCTCCAGCACATCTCTGGGTAACCTGTTCCAGTGTTGTCACCACTGTCACTGTAAAGATCTTCCTTGTTCTATCCCTTCAGCAGGTACAGCACTTACTGATACAGAGGGAGAAGAGAGCATTGTGTGCTTTGGTTTCTTTCCCACCTACTGTCCAGCAGCCTGAGACCATTAGGACACTTTCAGAGCTTTTAGAGCTAGAGGCAGGCCTATGAGGGAGGATTTCAAGCATTTCACACATTTAAGGAGCATCCCCTTCACAGGCAGGCTGTGTGGATGGGATGTGCCTTCCCAATAAACTTGTTTATCTATCCCAATAAACTACAGGCTGGGGACAGAGCAGCTGAGAGCAGCCAGGCAGAGAGGGGGAGCTGGTAGAGAGGAGCTGAAGATGAGGCAGCAGTGCCCAGGTGGGGAAGAGAGCCAGTGGCATCCTGGGCTGGCTCAGGAGCAGTGTGGGCAGCAGGACAAGGGAGGTTCTTCTGCCCCTGTGCTCAGCACTGCTCAGGTCATACCTTGAGTGCTGTGTCCAGTTCTGGGCTCCTGAATTGAAGAGAGATGTTGAGGTACTGGAAGGTGTTTGGAGAAGGGCAGCAAGGCTGGGGAGGGGCCTGGAGCACAGCCCTGTGAGGAGAGGCTGAGGGAGCTGGGGGTGTGCAGCCTGCAGAAGAGGAGGCTCAGGGCAGAGCTCATTGCTGTCTGCAGCTACCTGAAGGCAGGCTGTAGCCAGGTGGGGTTGGGCTCTGCTGATAGGCAAACAGCAACAGAACAAAGGGGACACAGCCTCAAGTTGTGCCAGGGCAGGTCTAGGCTGGATGTTAGGAAGAAGTTGTTGTCAGAGAGAGTGATTGGCATTGGAATGGGCTGCCCAGGGAGGTGGTGGAGTCACTGTCCCTGGAGGTGTTGAAGCCAAGCCTGGCTGGGGCACTTAGTGCCATGGTCTGGTTGATTGGGCAAGGCTGGGTGCTAGTTTGGGCTGGCTGAGCTTGAAGGTCTCTTCTAACCTGCTTGATTCTATGTTTCAGTGGAACTTCCAGCTTCATGCCTGCTATAAATGCCAGTAACTGATCTACAGCAGTGAGTTGCAGTTGCAGGCTTGGAGTGAACTCTGTCATTTTCTGCTCGGGAACTTCAGTTGTTCCCTAGTACCTCTGGAGGTCACTCTAACAAAGACGAAAATGCAGATACTGGAAATTGTTTTAACGTTTCCCGGTGGCTGTTTGCTCTCTGAGTTACTTTCGGTGTGTCTGGAACGGGATCAAGTCCTGCAGGTGCTTTCATTTCTGCGCGGAAAGTGCGTTCTGCTGCAAGGGCTTGATCCTGCATTCTACCCTTCCCGTTGACTGCTGAAGTTATCACCTATTGTGCCTGCTCAGTTTGAAGTCTTTAGCCCTGGTCAGCAGTGAAAGGTCTGACCTGGCACTTCACATCCTGCCCCGCCTGGTTTCGTGAGCGCTCCTCTGAGCCAAGACCTGGAAGCTCTGCTTTGTCCCAGAGAGTGAAGAGGTTTTGCTCTCACTGCCTTCAGTGCTCTTAACACTGATGCCAGAGCAGCACCGCCAGATTCTTAAAGAGACAATTAGAAGTGGGGAAAGTCCTAAAGCAAATTAACTGAAGGTGGAACTCAAACACACCTCCAGTTGGTGCCGGTGGGCGCTGGAGTGCTAAGTGGTCCTTTGTAAGGCAGCCAAGAGGTGTGACAAACTGCAGTGTGCTTTACCAGCTGTTAATTGCCTCTTGTACAGCAGCACCAACCAAGAAGGGGCCTGATTCTCTCTGATTCTCTCAGCTTAGTCTCTGCTGCAGTGAGCTGAAGGAACCTTAACGAGCAGAGGAGCAGGAGGCATCCGGTGCCCACCGGCCAGATGTCATCTCTGCTTCTCCAGACTGACTCAAACCTTCATTTTATTGACAATTCCTGGAGCCTCAGCTTCAGCTTTGGCTTAATTGTATTTGAAAGCTCCCCCTTTTACCCTCGGTGGGTTGCTGTAGGACAGAAGCAAATGCTAATTCATGACTGTAATGAAAACAGGTTGCTCATGAGCAGCCGAATTAAGGAGGGCTGCCTATCGATCCCCGTTAGAGATGCGCATCTCGGATCGGGATTCTCGGCTGTCTAATGAGGCATGAGGCCTGACGCGCAGCCTGGAGCTTTCAGAGCATCCCTCCTTACTCTGTCCTTCCTCAAAAGGCATCGCAGGACTTGTAGGAGAAAGGATTTTTCATTCTGGTGATATGCAGCACGACCTTCAGCTCCTTCCCAACAAAGTTTGTCTGAGCTTCCCGGTGGCTGCAACCACCTCGCGGGATAAGGCAGGAAGGTTTCTGCTGCTCCCAAGCTTGTGCTGTCCCCTTGTTTATCACAATGTCTGTTCTCTGGGGTGTCAGGATACAGACAGTATTTTTCCTTTGATGGCTCAGCTTCACTTTGCAGCGACTCAAATTTGCATCCTGGCTTTTTCAGTGGGAGAAGTTAGCTCTTAGCCGAACTTCAGACGCCTTTGAACGTCTGCCCACAGGTTAACTGCTCTGAGGAGTCTCAACATTGTTGGTATTGTTAAACAGACAACATATTTTTCTTTTGATTAGACACTGAGGCTAGCACAACTGTCTGCCTCCCAGAGTTATCTGAGCAGCTTTCTCCAGTGCTGGAAGTTTACCCTTGAATATGACAGGTATAAACCATGTTTTCTGAGCCTGTGTATCTTTCAGGCGAGTGATTGATCTGCCACATTAGTGCAAGCTTCAGCTTTGTCACCCTGGCACTTGCAGCCTGAGCTATGTGCTCTGCAAGGGGAGATGACCCAGTATGAGATTACCAAGGACACTCCTAGGATGGAGCAATCACCAGCAGAAACCTTTGTGTCATTTGCAAATGCATGAATTTGGTTTGTGCACAAAGGAGCCCATAACAGAAGTTGTTTTCAAGGACAGGCTCTGGTGCAGCTCACACCCTGAGTTCCATCACTCAGCAGATTCTCCTGTCTGTATTCACTCCTCAGAGGTGTTGGCAATCAGCTGGCTAAAAACTTCTGCTGATAGTTCTGCAGCTCTGTAAGGACACAGAGCAGATAGAGCAGGGATGTGGTGGGAGCTGTGCTTTGGAATTGTTCCTTGAATTAATTGCAGGCTCACAGGATGTCAGAGGCTGGAATGGACCCAAAGACATCATAGTTCTGGGCCTCTCAATTCAAGAGAGATGTTGAGGTACTGGGATGTGTCCAGCAAGGCTGGTGAGGAGCCTGGAGCACAGCCCTGTGAGGAGAGGCTGAGGGAGCTGGGGGTGTGCAGCCTGCAGAAGAGGAGGCTCAGGGCAGAGCTCATTGCTGTCTGCAGCTCCCTGAAGGGAGGCTGTAGCCAGGTGAGGTTGGGCTCTGCTGCCAGGCAAGCAGCAACAGAACCAAGGAACACAGTCTCAAGTTGTGCCAGGGGAGGTCTAGGCTGGATGTTAGCAGGAAGTTCTCCACAGAGAACTCATTTATCTCACCATTGATAGAATGGCTTGGGTTGGAAAGGACCCTAAAGATCATCCAGTTCCATCCATCCATCCCTGCCATAGGCAGGGACATCTCCCATTAGAACAGGTTGCTCAAGGCCTCATCCAACCTGGCCTTGAACACCTTTAGGGAGGGAGCATCCACAGCCTCCCTGGGTAACCTGTTCGGTGTCTCACCACTGTAACATTAACTGAGCACTTGGGACCTTTTTTCTCCATCTGGTGCCACAGCTGCAGGTGGCATCGACCTATGGGGAGCTCAGCAGGATTGGCAGAGGAAAGTGGGGGTAAAGATGTCTTGGAAGTTTGAATGGCAGCTGTCAAATGCACAGCTGAGGACAAGCTCTGTTTAATTTGCCTCCAGAGATGGCAAATTCCTTGGTGACATTTAGTTATATCTCCAGAGGTGGTAGAGGTGAGGTGTTCTGGAGATCACTTCTCTGAAGTGCCACAGAATAAGTATTCAATTTTCTTTCCTCCCAAGAGGCTTTGGGCATCTTGTTGAAATACCAAGGAGAGAGAAGCAGAAAGACATAAAAAGGTCGTTAGAAAAATTTAAGGAAGTGGCATTTAGCAGTTCTAAGGGCCTGGTGCTTGCCTTTACACTCCTCTTGCCAGCTAAAGATCACCAGGAATGCTTTTTAGAGGGCATCTCAGTGAGATGTTGCAGCTCTCATTTAGCCACAGGCTTTAAGGGGTCCCTCTTATAGTGTAGGACTGCTGGAGTGATGAGTTCCTTCAACTTCTGATAGGAGCTGGAGGCACCAGGAGGTGGCACCTCCCAAGGTAATGGCCAGAACTGCCCATTTCACAGAATCACAGAATCATAGAACCAACCAGGTTGGAAGAGAGCTCCAAGCTCAGCCAGCCCAACCTAGCACCCAGCCCTGCCCAATCAACCAGACCATGGCACTAAGTGCCCCAGCCAGGCTTGGCTTCAACATCTCCAGGCACAACGACTCCACCACCTCCCTGGGCAGCCCATTCCAATGCCAATTACTCTCTCTGCCAACAACTTCCTCCTAACATCCAGCCTAGACCTGCCCTGGCACAACTTGAGGCTGTGTCCCCTTTGATTTTGGCAAGCAAGCAACCAAACAGGTGTTAAAAGAAATACAGGCTTCTCAAAGGAGCCTTTTTGTGTAAGCTCCAGAGCCTTGCTTCTCTCGAGGGAGAAATATTCCCACCTGGACTTATTCCCAGGTGCTTATGTGCTGCCTGGCTGAGAAGAAACCTCGTTAAGAGGATATCCCCCTCCGGATTCCTTCAGCTCTCCTCATTACCTGTTTGAGGCAGGCTGGTCCCGGGCTGAAGACAAATGCATCTTCAGTGCTTAGGAAGTGCCAGGATCGACTGAACTAATGAATTAAATTCCTGCCATGAATCTTGTTTCACCTTGTGCTGTGCCTGTGTAATTATTTGACAGGTTTTGATAGAGAGGACAAGGTTTAAGTGGCTGTGTATCCCCAGCATGCGGCTGAATGAGCTGAGCTTTAGGTATTCATGCCTCCTAAATGGCTCTGAATGCACATGTAACGAGGGAGGGTATCGAGCATAATAGGACAGGCACAGCAAAAGAAAGGAGACTGTTTCAATTGGCATCTAAAAGGCATCGGTTTCTGTATGGGGCTGGCGGTGGGAAAAGTGCCTCTTTAGAATAATCCATGGCAGATGCAAGAGATGAGTTAAATGTGAACCCAGGAGGAAGGTCTTGAAGATTGTGCTTGCAGCAAAAATCTGATCAATCGAGAAAGGAGAGGGAAACAATGGCAAAGCCTCCCAGCTATGTAGGTCACCGGTTAACAAGAGTGACTCAAGCAGAGAGGGGGAATTGAATCTTCAAACACCAAACCTGGCCTGTGCTCCAAATAAAAGGTAGCTGCAAATGTAGCAGCTGGGCAAACAAAGTACAAATTTGGACTGCTTTTGTTGTGCTGTTTGCAGTTTTGGGGTGGTGTTTTGCTTTTACACAAGGCTTTAATGACTCTGACCATGGAAGTCTTGACTACCCAGCATAAAGTCTTGACTAACCAGCATGAAGAACCCTGATCTAGGTTAGGGTGTCCCTGCCCATGGCAGGGGGGGTTGGAACTGGATGATTCTTGTGGTCCTCCCTTCCAACACTGACTGATTCTATGATTCTGATTCTTTGATTCTATGATTCTATGATTATTTGATTCTATGATTCTATAGATTCTCTGATTCTTTGCTTCTATGGTTCTATGATTCTATGGTTCTTTGATTCTATGCTTCTATTATTCTACAGATTCTATGGTTCTTTGATTCTATGGTTCTATTATTCTACAGATTCTATGGTTCTTTGATTCTATGGTTCTATTATTCTATAGATTCTATGGTTCTTTGATTCTATGCTTCTAGCCCCCAACACAAGAAGGACATGGAACTGCTGGAGCGGGTCCAGAGGAGAGCCACGAAGATGCTCAGANAGTTCTATGACTCTATGACTGTATGATTCTATGGTTCTATGGTTATTTGATTCTATTATTCTTTGAGTCTATGATTCTCATTCTTTGATTCTATGATTCTATAGTTTCTATGATTCTATGATTCTATGGTTCTTTGATTCTATG
>WAAF01007968.1:45124-61935 GCA_013400475.1 Tricholaema leucomelas
TTCTTTGATTCTATTATTCTTTGATTCTATGATTTTATAGATCCTATGATTCTATGGTTCTTTGATTCTATGATTCTTTGATTCTTTGATTTTATGGTTCCTTGATTCTATGGTTCTTTGATTCTATGATTCTTTGATTCTATGGTTCTATGCTTCTATGATTCTATAGTTCTATGGTTCTATGATTCTATAATTCTTTGATTCTATGATTTTATAGATCCTATGATTCTATGATTCTATGGTTCTTTGATTCTATTATTCTTTGATTCTATGATTTTATAGATCCTATGTTTCTATGGTTCTATGATTCTTTGATTCTACGATTCTTTGATTCTATGGTTCTATGCTTCCATGATTCTATGGTTCTATGGTTCTTTGATTCTATGCTTCTATGGTTCTTTGATTCTATTATTCTTTGATTCTATGATTATATAGATTCTATGATTCTTTGATTCTATTATTCTTTGATTCTTTGATTCTATGATTCTTTGATTCTACAGCTCAACGATTCTAGCTCCAGCTGCCCCCTGTCACATCCAGCCCAGCTTTTTTTTCCATCAGCTGAATGAGGGCCACGGTGCTCATTTCTCTGCTGCCTCCAGTGTGTGGAGCTGATAGATTCAAGTTCTTTGTGTCCTATCCGTTGGCAGTTGTAATACAGAAATGGGTGTGTGTGTGTATGAGCGGCACAAACCCACTGATGTATTGCCAGAGAGAGTGGCTGCCTCACAGCTTTAATTGGGAGATCCTTTACCAGGCTTAAAGGATGTGCAAAGTGGAACTGAGGTGACATAATTCAGATCAATCCTTTCCTAACAGATTGGCCACATATGAACAGTCCATTTTTTTTAATGCACTGCCTCTCTCCAGGAACAGCTCCGAGTTCACTCCAAGACCAATTCCAATCTCGGTGGCTGTAATTAGTGTTTTATCTCGTTGATTAATGGAGAGAGATCTGTAAGGCATATCTTAAAATCATTCAGCAATAAAACACTGTGTAATAAGAGTGTCTTTGTCATATTTTTAATACTGACACAAAGAACTTGCTCTTTCTCCTCAGTTGCCAGCACTGGATTTATGTTAATGAGAGGGAAATTCATTGCGGACCCATCTAGCCCCAGCCTGTGCTGCTGGTAGTGCCCAAGCCCTGCAGCTGAGCTGTCTGCTCTTGGAGGGATGTGCTTAATCCTGATGATAACCCACTGAGAGGTGACATCCAGCTCCACTGTTTCCTTTTGTCTGCCACACAATGCTCTGTTAGTGGGAAAACCTCATCCCATTTTCATGCCTGTGGCTTTCTTCCCTGTACTATACTTTTAAATTCTTCTATCTGCTGGTTAGCAGAGGCTCTGCACCAGCCCTTTGGTCTGAAAGAGGGCTGAGAATGGGGCTAGAAACAGGCAGAGAAAGAATGTTTTAGTCCTCAATTCAAGAGAGATGTTGAGGTACTGGAAAGTGTGCAGAGAAGGGCAGCCAAGCTGGTGAGAGGCCTGGAGCAGATCCCTGTGAGGAGAGGCTGAGGGAGCTGGGGATGTGCAGCCTGCAGAAGAGGAGGCTCAGGGCAGACCTCATTGCTGTCTGCAGCTACCTGAAGAGAGATTGTAGCCAGGTGGGGTTGGAAGCAGAGGGACTTCATCACCCTGGAAGGGGCATGGCCCTGTTGTGCTGCTCCTCACCTTCTGAAGCTGCCCAAAGCTGGAAGCTGCCTGCAGCAGAGATTTGGTTGTTCCTGGGGTTATGTTTGTTTGCTTCCAGACCAACCTCGCTGTTGAATGTCGAGGATGAGTGACCCCAGCAACAGCAACAGAACAAGGGGACACAGTCCCAAGTTGTGCCAGGGCAGGTTCAGGCTGGATGTTAGGAGGAAGTTGTTGTCAGAGAGAGTGATTGGCATTGGAATGGGCTGCCCAGGGAGGTGGTGGAGTTGCTGTCCCTGGAGGTGTTGAAGCCAAGCCTGGCTGGGGCACTTAGTGCCATGGTCTGGTTGGTTGGCCAGGGCTGGGTGCTAGGTTGGACTGGCTGAGCTTGGAGCTCTCTTCCAACCTGGTTGATTGTATGACTCTATGACTCACATGAGTCCCTGGTGCCTGTTTGGCAGTTCACTGTTTTAAAACTGAGCTCACTACGCAGAGGATGTTCCTCCTCTGGCCCACAGAACGGTTGGGTCTTGTTCTTTTTTGGACCTGAGCTAAGCCTCCACCATCTCCCCCTAAATAGAACAGGAAATATCCCCCTGAAGCCGAGCACAGATTTCATCAGAAGTGCTCTTCTCAGCTGCTCAATTCCAAGCTGCAGCCAGCGCCTAAAGGTGAGATTCCTGCTATTGTGCTTGGTCCTCGCCATTATCCAGAGCAGCTCATTCTCAGGAGGTGTTTAAAAGCATCCTTGAGAGATAAGCACAAATTCAAGACAGTGAAAGGGATTCAAGAAGCAGTAAAATGTTTTGTATCTGGAAGATGTTTGAAGAGAGAGAGGCTGAACCCTCACCAGTGTTTGTTAGTGATTGTGAAAGGGAAGCATCAGGAGAAATCCTTTAGCAGGGCAGGAGCGGAGCAGGGGAAAGTTTGAAACAAAAGCAGAGGGAATTTGGTGGAAAACTTCAAGCAATTCCACGTGCCAATTTGCTTCTCTTTTGCCCCTTTCCAGTCAAAAGCATCTGGCCTGTGCCAGCCAGTCCATGGGCAGATGCCCCATTTCTCTCCCAGCACAGGGCACTGCCAGGCTTTGTGCCATGTCAGGTTCCTTTTGTAGCCGTTTCTCGGTGGCCTTTTCTCTGTCATAGACTCAGAGAATTGTCAGGCCTGGAAGGGACCTCAAAGATCATCCAGTGCCAACCTCCCTGCCATGGGCAGGGACACCTCACACTGGATCAGGCTGCTCAGAGCCACATCCAGTCTGACCTTAAAAACCCCAAGGGATGAGGTTTCCACCCTCTCCCTGGGCAACCTGTGCCAGTGTCTCACCACCCACTCTACCAGCTAGCAGCTGGTGCCACCACTGAGCTTCTACCCTTTGGTCTGTCCATTTGACCAGGAGGGCAGGGCACTGTCTCCTCTCCTGCACAGCTGAGCAGTGCCCTCTTGTCAGTCTCAGAACCATTTCTTCATCATCCCATACCTGTTTGGTCTCCAGGGAGCAAGATGATGCTCCCTTGGAGCACTGCAAAGGGTGAGATGGGCTGTGAGGAAGAGGAGGGGGGTGGCTGTTTGCACTCCCTGCTGGTAGATGTTTTTACAACTCTCTGCTTCTGGGCACTGGTCGAAATTACTGAAACTTGCAGTATTTTTAGAGCTGATGTGAACTTTGGATTCATTAAGGATGGAAGTTCTGGGCTCCTTCTTCAGCCATGAGCTCTTATTAATGTTTATGCAACCTTCAGAGGTGTTGATACAGGAGACTCTCAGGTGGCACTCTCAGGTGTAATGGAGTTTTGAGCTCATGATTGTAGCTGTGAGGATGTTCTCCCTTGTCCTTCTTGGAGCTGCAAGAGTCAGCTTTTGGATTTATTCTCTCAGTCTTTAGACAGATTTTGGGAGAAGCCTCCCACCCTGCCCTGCCCAGTCCATCAGTACTGGGCTGGAGGCAGTGTCACTGCAGCTGCAAAACTGCAGCCAGAGCAGCCAAGGAGCAAAAGGCTGCAAGTATGAAGCTGATTGAATCCAGTACACAGGGGTGCTGGAGAATGTGAATGAATGTGGGGCTTGGGTTGCTCTGGAGGTGATTGATGGAGTCATAGAATCAGGGGCTGGAAAGGACACTGAAAGCTCATCCAGTCCAAGCCCTCTACCAGAGCAGGATCTCCTATACCAGATGACACAGGAACACATCCAGGAGGGTTTTGAACATCTCCAGAGAGGGAGACTCCACAACCCCCCTGGGCAGCCTGTTCCAAGGTTCTTTCACCCTCACAGGTTAAAAAATCCTCCTCATGTTCAAATGATACTTCCTGTGCCTCAGCTTCCACCCATTGCCCCTTGGCCTGGCACTGGCATCACCCAGCAGAGCCTGGCTCCAGCCTCCTGGCACTCACCTGCACATATTGATAACCATTGCTGAGGTCACCTCTCAGGCTCCTCTTCTCCCAGCAGCCACTCCACCCAGTCTGGTGTCATCAGCAAACTTGCTGACAGTGCTCTCTGTGCCCCCATCTAGGTCACTGATGAATATATCGAACAGAATTGGCCCCAGCCCTGACCCCTGTGAGACTCCACTGGTTACAGGCCCCCAGCTAGACCCCATCCCATTGACCACAACTCTTTGGCTTCTTTCCTTCAACCAGTTCCCAATCCACCTCACTACCTGCTCAGTCAGTCCTACTTGGAAGCATGGCACTGTTTTGAGAGCAATGTGGGTACCCTGTGTCACAGGGCACATCGTGCTGGGAGGGCTCAGCTGTGGCCTGGCCCTGCTGGACCTAGAATCATAGAACCATAGAATCAGTCAGGGTTGGAAGGCACCACAAGGATCATCTAGTCCTAACCCCCCTGCCATGCCCAGGGCCACCCTTCCCTAGATCAGGAAGGAGGTCTGCTCAGATTGAGCTGTAGGAGTGGGCAGGAGCTACTGCAGGGTCACTGCCAGCCTGGGTGGTGTCTAGCACACATCCTGTGGACCAGGAGAGGTGTCCAGCTTGAACATCCCATCCTGCACACCAGGAATTCCTGCAGACTTGTCAGCTGTCCCTTCTCCACGAAGGAAAAAGAAAGCTTCTCTTTTCCAGTCCCTCACAATGTGTCTGCTCAGAAAACAAAGACAAAGCAGCTGAGGTCTGGAGGTATTTCGCGGTGGTGTCCACGCACGTTTGTCCTGGTGGGTGGCTAAAGTCTGCCAAGTTCCTTCCTCTGCAGCCCTTAGGATTCCATCATTTGGGGGAAAATCTTCTCAGCATTCCTGGTTTCAAAGTTAATTTGCTTTCAGAACGACCCAATTAGAGGGGAATTGCTCTCTCTATGAGCAATTCTGCACTAATTGCTTGATGTGATCATTTGGTATTTCTAAGGTAAATGCCCTGGTTCGGTTGGGAAGGTGGGGAGGGGGGAGAGGGGGCTAGGGGCTATCAGTGCCTCCCCCCTACTGCATCTGAAGGTCATTTCCATTTGGAGGTTGGCACTAAAGAATGAGATTGTTGCACTAATATGGAACTAAGAATGAGGTTCAGAGAATGATGTGGTTTGTAAGAGACTCACACCAAGGAGCCATCAGGTGCTGTTGGAAGAGAAGCTGCATGGAAGGCTCAGGAGACCATTTGTGGAGAGCTCTGCTTCTCCTGTCTGGCCATGGGAGCTCAGACCCTGCTGTGCTACCTGCTGGAGCAAAACCCAACACCAAGAGAGGGGAAAAGGAATTCAGTGACTTGTGCCTGGCTGTCTGTGGGGCTGCAGAGAGAGCTGAGAGGTTTTCCTGGTCTGGGACCTTGCCTTGCTGAGGCCACAGATCATAGAATCATGGAATCAAGCAGGTTGGAAGAGAGCTCCAAGCTCAGCCAGCCCAACCTAGCACCCAGCCCTGGCCAATCAACCAGACCATGGCACTAAGTGCCCCAGCCAGGCTTGGCTTCAACACCTCCAGCCATGGCGACTCCAGCACCTCCCTGGGCAGCCCATTCCAATGCCAATCACTCTCTCTGCCAACAACTTCCTCCTAACATCCAGCCTAGACCTCTTCCCCTGGCACAGCTTGAGACTGTGTCCCCTTGTTCTGATGCAGTATTCTATCCAGCTCTGGGCTCCCAAGTTCAAGAGGAGCAGGAATAGGCTAGGGAGTGCCCAACAGAGGCTACGAGGATGATGAAGGGACTGGAGCAGCTGGCTGATGAGGAAAGGCTGAGGCACCAGGGGCTGGGCAGCCTGGAGAAGACTGAGAGGAGGTCTTACCAAGCATTATAAGTATCTGAAGGGTGAGGGCAAGAAGAAGGACCCAGGCTCTAGTCAGTGATGTCCTGTGAGAGGATATGGGGCAATGGACACAAACTGGAACCCAGAAAGTTCCACCTCAACATCAGGAAAAACTTCTTTGCAGTGAGGGTTCTGGAGCCCTGGAGCAGGCTCCCAGAGAGGTTGTGGAGTCTCCTTCTCCAGAGACTTTCAAGACCCATCTGGACTTGTTCCTGTGTGACCTGTCCTGGGTGATTTGCCTTGATGACCTTCAGAGGTCCTTTCCAACCCCTAGGAGTCTATGACTCAATAATTCCTGGCTCTAGGTAGCCCATTCTAATCTTCCCCCACACTCCCATGTCCTGAGCTGAGCTTTGCTTTGGATTGGAGCAAGCATCTCCTCCTTCCTGTGCAGACTACCTTGGGTGATCCTGCTTTTGGCAGGGGGGGAGGCTTGGACTCAATGATCTCTGGAGGTCTCCTCCAACCTCTAACATTCTGTGCAGAGAAGCTGCACAAACAGCTAAGGGCAAGCTCCTGCCCTTTGTGTTTTGCTTGTGTGAGTTCAGGATTCATTCTGAGTCGGTCCAGAGTGGCCTTCAAAGAAAAATCACTTGAAAAGCTGTTGCTGTTGGTGTCTGCTGGCAAGGACAGGCAGGAAACCAGGCCTGGTTTGCAGGCAGCTTCCCAGCTCCAGCTCTCAATGTTCCCAGCCTGATCCTCAGGCTGTGCTAATATCCATCAACCCTCAGACAAATTACCACTGAACGCTTGCAGTCAGAATGTTTATTAGCTGGGTCAAGCTGCAGCAATCTCCTTTTAAGTGTGGTTTTACCCAACCTTGCCTCTGACTCCTGGGTTTCTCTCTGGATGGGAGCATGCCCCTCGGGTTTGTCTGCCACATCTGTCAGAAGAAAAGGAGCTTCAGGTGCAGGGAAAGGAAAAAGAGACGAGAAAGAAATGAAAAGGAAAAAAGGGAGAGGAGAGGAGAGGAGAGGAGAGGAGAGGAGAGGAGAGGGAAAGGGAAAGGGAAAGGGAAAGGGAAAGGGAAAGGGAAAGGGAAAGGGAAAGGGAAAGGGGAGGGGAAAGGGAAAGGGAAAGGGAAAGGGAAAGGGAAAGGGAAAGGGAAAGGGAAAGGGAAAGGAAAAGGAAGTCTAACATTTTTGAGTAGTTGGAGTAAAAGGGAAGCAGAGAGTGGATAAAATGCCAGACTGCTGAGTGAAAGCAGCTAAAGAATTAGCCCTGGCAGGAGTCAGCTGAATCTGCCAGGCTGCATTCATGGGGCATTAAAATGATCTGTTTCCTTAAAAGAGGAACACAAGGAAAGATGCTAAACTGTCCTGAGGGCTGCAGCAGACTTTCAGGGGAGAGCAATAAAGCCCTGTGTTAAAATTGAAATGGATAACTCAGTATTTAGGTGAGATTCCAGGTGGTATTTGCAACACTGACACTTGAACTTTTGGCTTATTTATAATTTCAGGGCTACTGCACCCAGATGAGGATTATCAAATCTGCCCTGGTGTAACATTTCCAAGTGGCAGGCAGCTCTGTCTGTCTGGAAGAGAATCCCATCCCACCAGCCAGCAGCTAGGAAAGAAATTGGCACAAATTCAATTCATTTGGGCTGAGAAATGCCACCACCTTCATTCATTATGATTTTCAGTAGGTGAGTTGTAATCTTGTCATTATCCTTTATGGCATCCTTAAGATAATTCTGTTCTCTGGGGGATTTCAAAGGTTCCTTGCCAGGCAGCAGCAGAGAAATCTGTGATCTATCAGCAGCCTGAGCCCTGCAGGGTAATTACAGGGGACACACAATCTCATTTAGCAAGCCAGGGAGCTCCTGTGTGCCCCGGGAAGGTGCTGTGCTCGTTATGCCACACGGCAACCGCTAATGTTGTTGTCCTACAGGTGTGTGCTAGATGAAGCTGTTTGCTCATTTTCCGTCGTGCATTTCCCTGCTAATCATAACTCCAGGCACAGGCTGCTCCTGGGATCCTGGCAGGCCGTAAGACAGTAGTGAAATCTGCTTCCTCACCACCAGCTGTGTTTGAAATAAGAAGCTTTTGTGAGTAATTTCCAAACCCACTGGACCAAGCAGCCGAGCTTGGTGAGACCCAGGAGCCTGCAGCACCGGGAAAGCTCGAGAAGCACTCTGCAAACTTTTGTGCTTCTGGCAGTGTGTGTTTAACTGGAGAGGCTGCTTCAGAGTCCCTGCTGAGGGGGGCTAAAAGCCAGACCCCCCCCTCCCTGTGGTGTTCAGAGGCTGGGAGCTGTGGCTCAGTACAAGGAGCAGCCTTTGTTGAGTGGAGCAGGTTGGGGTGTTAAGGATGACTGAGAAAGGAGACTCACTGTAAAGTGACCTTCGCTGCAGGGCAGAGGCATGGCAGGAGCATGGCTGTGGGGACCAGGTGGGCAGGGGGATGGGTCAGGAGCAACCCAGCAAACCCTGGCCTATGGCTCAGCTGCAGGTAGGAATAAAAACGTCCTTTGGGGCCAGAACAGCCTCAGAGCTGAGTGCTTCTTTCAGCAGTGGGCTGGAAGGGCATCAGCTGCCCACCATGGCCCCTGTGCTCCATCGTGCCCATGGCCCAATGCCCTTTTTCTACCCTCCCTCATGGCCACCAGAAGGCAAAGTGCAGGGGAGCAGGAGTGTGGCTGGGCACAGCTGTTGGTGTGCCCAGCACTGGAGGTGGGGGTCTGTCTGTCTGTCTATCTGTCCCTATCTTCATCCAACAGTTCTGTCCCAGTGTAGTCACCTGAGGTGCTGGGCTGAGGCAAGGCTTGGCAGTGCGCTGCTGTGTAGGACCAAAGGCTGTGGCAAAGCTGTGGTGAGAGCTTGTGAGGCAGAAGGAAAATAACCCAACCACCACCTGGGAGCTGCAGGCAGGGTCCTTGCCCCTTCAGCTGTGGCATGAGACCCTGTGGGTGCTGCTCCCATGGCTGCTCTGGATCCTCACCGACTTCCAGACTGCTGGCAAAGGACCCCCTGCATCCAGAGGGCTCTAAGAATACATGATGGGGGATGTCTGTAAGGGCATCAATCTTCATGAGTGAGGAGAGGATGGAGCAGGGGAGTCACAAGTGAGTTATCCTGCCACTCCTGACAAATGAAGATAAATTGTGTGGCAGTGGCTATTTATTTATGCACCTTGCTGGGTATGCAGATGGGGCTGAGCAGGAGCAACAGCATCGTGTCACACGGGTGGCTGTGTGCTGCAGAGGCCTTCTGTCAGGAGGAGCTTTGGGTGGTTGTTGCTGCATGTGTCAAGAGCAGTCAGTGGCTTGTCACAGAAATCTTCAGATCCACATTTCTTGTTAGAGGGGGGGAGGGAGAGCAGCAGCTGGAAATGAGCCCCACAGCTGCTTTTGGTCCCTCGGTGGAACCTGGTGCTGGTCCCTCCCGCGAGGGTGGAGCACACAACTGTCAGGGAAGTTGCAAACGTCTTTTCTACAAGCAAACCCAACCCCCGAGGATGTGCCAGTCAGTCCCCTCTGTCTTTGAAAAGCAAAGAGAGGGTGACAAAGTGGTGACACACTGCAGCAATCCTGCTCTTCTCTGAGCCCAGCTTGCAGAGGGGGTTTCTTTCTGGTTGGTTTGCAATTAACTGGCCCCTGGCTGGGAGTAAGATATTTTCAGACCCTTTTCAGCTCACAGATGCTCTGCCTGGTACCCCAACACCTCACTTGGGTGTGCAAAGGGCTGAGTGGGGGAAGCTCTTTTTGACTGGGTGCTGTATTTGCATGTGTCAGGAGGGGACTCCAGCACACGACGCTGGTTTCTGCTGGGCACAGCTCAGCAAGGAGAAGTGTGGCTGTTAGCTGAGCATCTCCAGAAGTGAGGTGAAGAGTTTGTGGCCATGCTGAGCAGAGGAGGTGGAGTTTGGGGCCGTGTCTCTCAGGTGTGCTTTGGCTGGGGTGGCATTTCCAGTCTGGTGCTGTGGTGGGTGACACAGTGGAGGCTCTGCCTTGGCTGGGATGCTGCATGGGAATGCTCTGAGCAGAGGCAGTCAATTAGGGCAAAAAATCTCTTGGCTGTGCTGGAGCTGTGCTCTCATCAGAAATAAATGGATGGAGTTAAACTCCTGTTGTCTCCCATGTGAGCAGAAAGAGGCTTCTTTGCTGCAGATTGCCATCTCAGAGAGAATTGGAGATGCAAATAACAACACTTGTGTCTCATGTCCTGATTGTTTTCAGCATCTGACTCACTCGAGTATAAGCATCCATTAAAAATGGATGCCTGCATTAGATGGTGGCAGAAGTGGGCCCCTGGCATTGTAAAATCTTTCCTCTGCTGCTGTGGCTTTGTCAGAGCTTTGGCAGCAGTGTCAGGGGGACAGATGAACCTGATGTGCCAATGTCCTTTGCTCTGCTAGGCTGGGGTTAGCTCTGTCACTCAGCTGCAGGATCTTCTGGTAGCCCATGAGCATGGCCAGGCTCTGAGCTCTTTCCATACTAGAAAGATGCAGCTGACTTTGGAGAGCAGCACCCACAACAAATGAGCGGTGGCCAGGCCATGTCAGAGGGGATGTGCCCTGCTCAAAGGACATGTCCCCTGCCTTGACTGCAGTATCTGGCACTTACACAGCCCACCTGTGGCATGGGATGCCAGGCAGGTCTGTAGTTGTTCAGGCATTGGAACAGGCTGCACAGCAAGGTGGTAGAGTCACCATGCCTGGAGATGCTTGAGAGGAGTCACCATCCCTGGAGATGTTTGAGAGGAGTCACCATGCCTGGAGATGCTAGAGAGGAGTCACCATGCCTGGAGATGCTTGAGAGGAGTCACCATGCCTGGAGATGTTTGAGAGGAGTCACCATGCCTGGAGATGCTAGAGAGGAGTCACCATCCCTAAAGATGCTCAAGAGGAGCCATCATGCCTGGAGATGCTCAAGAAGAGTCACCATGCCTGGAGATGCTCAAGAGGAGCCGTCGTGGCTGGAGATGCTCAAGAAGAGTTGTCATGGCTGGAGATGCTCAAGAGGAGCCATCATGCCTGGAGATGCTCAAGAGGAGCCATAGTGGCTGGAGATGCTCAGGAAGAGCCACCATTCCTAAAGATGTTCAAGAAAAGTGTGGCCATGGCACTCTGGGACATGGTTTAATGGCCATGGTGGTGTTTGGCTGATGGTTGGACTCAATGATCTCACAGGGCTTTTCCAGATGAAACAATTCAATGATTCTATTCCACCATGATCATAGAATCATTAAGACCTTCAAGATCCACCAAGCAAAATGTGATAAAGATCCTTGTTTTGCTGAATTGGCTGATGGAAAGAATCTTTTTCTTAAGTCACCATTGGATGGAAAACAGTGCAGCAGGTGGTTAGCCTTCTCTGAAACATCATCTGCCTCCTCTCTGCCCTGGTGAAACCTCATCTTAGAATCATAGAATCACAGAATCAAGCAGGCTGGAAGAGACCTCCAAGCTCAGCCAGCCCAACCTAGCACCCAGCCCTGCCCAATCAACCAGACCATGGCACTAAGTGCCTCATCCAGGCTTTGTTTCGACACCTCCAGGAATGGCAACTCCACCACTTCCCTGGGCAGCCCATTCCAATGCCAATCACTGTCTCTGGCAACAACTTCCTCCTAACATCCAGCCTAAAACTCTTCCCCTGGCACAGCTTGAGACTGTGTCTCCTTGTTCCGTTGCTAATTGCCTGGTAGAAGAGGCCAACCCCCCCATCTTGAGTACTGCCTTCAGTTTTGGGCTCCCCAGTTGAAGAGGGACAGCAATCTGCTGGAGAGACTCAAGCAGAGGGCTGTGAGGATGATGAGGGGACTGGAGCACTGATGAGGAGAGGCTGAGAGACCTGGGGCTGCTTACTCTGGAGAAGACTGAGAGGGGATTTAATCAATATTTAGAACTATCTGAGATCTGGGGGTCAGGAGGTGGAGACAGGCTCTGCTCACTGCTCCGTGAGACAGGACAAGGAGCAATGGATGGAAGCTGCAGCACAGGAGGTTCCAGCTCAACACAAGGGAGAACTTCTTTTCTGTAAGGGTCCCAGAGCACTGGCACAGGTTCCCCAGAGAGGTTGTGGAGTCTCCTTTCAAGGAGAGACTTTCCAGGCCTGTCTGGATGTGTTCCTGTGTGCCCTGAGCTAGATTGTATGGTCCTGCTGTGGCAGGGGGGTTTGGCTCAATGGTCTCTTTGGGTTCCTTCCAACTCCTAACAGTCTGTGAGACTGTGGTCATGAAAACATTACCCCCAACTCTCCTCAGACTCTTTGTGACTCGGTTGCAAGTGTTTGTATGGCCCTGTGCAGTGTCTGAAATTCTCAGGTCAAGCACAATACAGAACTCAGAGCCAACATCATCACTGCCAGCAAGGAGACAGAAATAAAATGGGAATAAAGCTCTTCAGAAATGAATATCAATGCAGAACAAATAGGTGTAAAGAGGCCAGGAGGAAGTTTAGATGAAAAATGAGGAATAAAAATCAGCCTGTCAGGAGCCAGAGCCTGAAAGAGCCTTCCAAAAGAGATAAAGGCAGTTAAAAAAGCCCCAGCAGTTATCAAGTCGATCTTCATGCATCGCATGTCAGGAGTCCGTGGCAGGTCTGCAAGAGATCATAGGGAAACTTTTTCTAGCTGCTGCTTTCTGGCATGGGAATCTGTTTTCCTGAAGCCCACAGCACTGTGAAGATTGAAATCAGTCATTTTGAGGGATCTGCACTGTTGGCAGAAACGCTGCTGCTGGAGCATCCTCCCTGGGGCGTTGCAGCGTTTGTGGCACAGCTACCTGGTGAAGGTAGCTGTGGGGCTGGGGCAGTGTGGGGCTTGCAGAGCTTGGTGAGCTCTGTGCTTTGCTGCATCTTTATGGGTGCAAATTTATGTTCAAATTACACCACCCCCCCCCAGCTCCCTTCAGTCCCACTAATCCTTTTACAAAGGCATGAAATGCTAATCCCCAGTGCTGCAGTGGGCTTGCTGCTGGTTGAGCAGCGACCAGATTAGCGCCGAGGTTTAAGATGAGATCTGCGGCAGTGGTGTCGGGAGAGCAGTGTAAATTGGGGGTGACTTTTTTGCTGCTCTGGAGAGATTTCCTAGGAGAGAGCTGGTATCAATCTTACTTCCAAGGTGCTGCCTAAAATAGCAGCTGAGGAAACATGTCCTTCAGCTTCCTGGGATGGGGATTAGGGATGGCTCCTGTCTGGGGAGCAGCAGAGGTGTTAACTCGGCTTTTGCTTTTGGCAGATAGCTCGAATGGGAGTGGAGGTAGGGGAGAGAGCCTGGTGTGGGCCTGGAATAGAATCATAGAATCATAGAATCATAGAATCATAGAATCAGCCAGGTTGGAAAAGACATCCAAGATCATCCAGTCCAACCTAGCACCCAGCCCTGCCCAACCAACCAGACCATGGCACTGAGTGCCCCAGCCAGGATTGGCTTCAACACCTCCAGGCACAGTGACTCCACCACCTCCCTGGGCAGCCCATTCCAATGCCAATCACTCTCTCTGCCAACAACTTCCTCCTAACATCCAGCCTAGAGCTCTTCCCCTGGCACAACTTGAGACTGTGTCCCCTTTGTTCTGTTGCTGCTTGCCTGGCAGCAGAGCCCAACCCCACCTGGTTACAGCCTCCCTGCAGGGAGCTGCAGACAGCAATGAGCTCTGCCCTGAGCCTCCTCTTCTGCAGGCTGCACACCCCCAGCTCCCTCAGCCTCTCCTCACAGGGCTGTGCTCCAGGCCCCTCCCCAGCCTTGCTGCCCTTCTCTGGACACCTTCCAGCACCTCAACATCTCTCTTCAATTCAGGAACCCAGAACTGGACACAGCACTCCAGGTGTGTCCTGAGCAGTGCTGAGCACAGGGGCAGAAGAACCTCCCTTGTCCTGCTGGCCACACTGCTCCTGAGCCAGCTCAGGATGCCATCGGCTCTCTTGGCCACCTGAGACTCAGCAGGGGGGGACTTGCACACGGCCTGGGCTGTGTCTGGTGGTTGCCCCTTATCTTCCATCACTCTGTTGATAAACTGTTATCACCAAATTAGCCGTGGTCTAGCGCAAGCTTCACATCTGTGGGGTATGAAATCCATTACCGACTGTCACAGCGGCTGGCTAATGGAAGCAGCTCTGCTTTCTGCATTAGGTTGGGGTTGGATCCCTTCATCTGCCCATTACCTCTCCTGTAACTCCTAATGGAATCAGAGTAATAGAAAATGACACAGAATCAGGAGAAATGACACCGAAATCCAGGGAGCTGTTGAAGGCTGCATTGCCCCTGCTTGGCCTTGTTAAGGGATGTGAAGTCTGAATTAGTTCAGATTGTTTGCTCAGTGACTGATCCCAGGAGCTGCTTTCTTGCTCTTTTTTTTTTTGGGGGGGTGGTGGTGGTTTAAAATAAAAAGGGCTTTTAGTTTTGCAATAAATTCAGTGTTTGAATGCCATGACACAGAAAACTGTTTGCTGTCTTTGGTGCAGTGGCATCCCTGACCCCTCTGTCTTTAGAAATGCCCATGGCCATGGCTGCTTTGTCATTTGCTGTGGCTTTATTAATTTAATCTTGCTGTCCTTCCAGCAATTGTTCCTGTCAACAGCAACAACAACACAAAAAAAAAAGAGGAGGAGGGGGAATTTGTGCTCCAAACCCAGCCAGAAAACCACAGCCAGTTTGCAAACAGCTTGTTAGAAACATTAATAAGTGCAACCATACTGTGCGTGGGCACAGCCTGTGCCTGCTCTCCCCAAGCACGCAGCCTGGCCTGAGGCACCCATGGGTGCTGCTGGCTCTGCAGCTGGTCTTGGCCACAGCCAGAGCTGGGTTTGTGCAGGGTGCTGAGTTGGACAGAGGTGGAGCTGGAGGCTGTTGGGCAGCCCTCTGCAGGCCAGGTGCCCGCCCTGGGTGGCTGCAGGGCACTGACAGCTGCTGCCAGAGGCTTTCCTCTGTGTTCCTGCATATGCTGCAGGAGCTGGGGCTGCTCCAAGCAGGGTCTCCCAGTAGTAGGGAAGCAGCCTCCTCTCATGGGCTGGCTGCGTGGTCTGGCATGTGTTGGCTGATGGCACTGGAGAAGAGATGCTCTGCAGGCAGCCCATGCCCTGCTGGCTCCTATCTCAGCAGCAGCAGAGCCTCTGATTTACGGTGAGTAACACATAAAGGGGCTCATGGAGAACCAGCTAGGGAATAGTGTCCTGGGGGGAGAGCAAGGAAAGCAGACCTGCTGTGTGCTTAACAGAAGCACTGCCTCCCCTGCCAGTTCCTGCCTCCCCTGCCCTCCCTGCCTCTCCTGCCAGTCCCTGCCCCTCCTGCCAATTCCTCCCTCTCCTGCCAGTACCTGCCTCTCCTGCCAGGTCCTCCCTCTCCTATCAGTCAGTCCCTGCCTCTTCTGGCTGTCCCTGCCTCTCCTGCCAGTCCCTGCCTCTCCTGCCAGTCCCTGCCTTTCCTGCCAGTCCCTGCCTCTCTGAGTGGTTTTGCTAACGTTTCTGGCTGGGGATTTTAAAGATTTAGCATATTTATTTCCTTGATTACTTACACAATATTCCATGGACACAGGAGATGAGACCAGGCTGTATCATTTTCTCTCACTCCCTATGTGCACTCACTGAATTCCTCTTAATTTCCTGCACTGGTGCCCATGGACTGGGAGATGGTTTCTGCCACCTGTGAAATCAATGGTGCTGTTCATGAGCTCAGGTGATTAAAATGGTCAGACTCCAGCTAGGCACAGAAAGTGCCTTTGCTCATATATGGCTTCAGTATAGTGCAGCAGAAAGATGTGGGACTGTGAGCAGATGCAGAGAGCTGCAGAATGCCTTTAGATGCCTTTTTGATCTGGCACAGCAAAGCAGAGACCCAGAGAGCAGGTGCCAGAAAAGAGACTGGCCAGCAAATGCCAGTCCATGCCAGAGTTCCCCCACCTCAGGCCATTAGCTGAGGCTCCTTTGTGGGCAGAACAAGGTTGGTGCAAGGCTGGAGTGCTACTGGAATGGAGGTTGGCACATCCTGGGTGACAGCAGTGACAGCAGGCAGGGGCTGGGAGAGAGGAGGAACGTTAAGGTTCCCCTTTACATTGCAGAGAGACTGTGGGGTCTCCTCTGGAGACATTCCAGACCCTTCTGGATGTGTTCCTGTGTGACCTGCCTTAGGTGATCTTGCTCTGAGAGGTGGGCTGGACTCAGTGATCTCCAGAGGTCCCTTCCAGCTGTTGTAGAGGGGAAATTAACCGATGCCAGGTGATGTCTTTCCAAAATGAATGTTGGTTATCAACTTTGCTGCTCAGAACTCTGCCACCCCTGACTAATTTCAATAATATTTCGGTTCTTACATGGTCATGGAAACATTCTGTGGATAATATCTAGGTCTAGCCATAGCCAGCAAGATGTATAAGCATTAATTGAACTGGAAGAGAAGCTTCCTGCAGTCCAACGCCGCTCGCGGTCAGTGTGCTGCTTGCCCAGCAGATGGGCTCGAGGAGCTCTTTCTGCTCATGGCAGAAGGCAATGGGGAATTACAAAGAGGCTTTGAAGCATTTACTCACAAATGATTACTGTTACCCTCGTGGGGGCTTAGCCACACTCCAGACAGTGCCCAAATGCTTTCAGGGGACTCTGTCTTGTTGGATGTTGAGGCTTGAATCTTCCCAGGTCCTGGGGAAAGAGGCAGACAATCTCTGACCTTGTCCTCCTGGCTTCTTCTGGATGATCTGTGTATGTGTCCAGGACTGCTAAGCAGGACTTTCAGGTGCAGAGGCAGGATGTGGTGCAGTCTCAGCACCATGTCAGGCTGGCCACACAGGCTGATTGTGTGCAGGCATCCAGGGTCTGCTCCGGGTAACTCGCGGCAGTGGAGTTTACCAGGCAAGCAACAAGGCAGTGTGCAATAGCAGCAGGCAATGGCAGAGCACGGCTGAGCATGGCAGAGAGAGCTGGGGAGCAAAGCAGATTGTTCACCTGCCTATCTCCTTTTATCAATGTTGTTCACCTGCCTATCTCCTTT
>WAAF01007969.1:5280-31175 GCA_013400475.1 Tricholaema leucomelas
CCCCACCAGCCCCGAGTGTAGTGGCCGTTGTCGGGCGGCCGGCGGCTCAGTGCGGGGCGCATCGCTGAGCCCTGTCGGGACTGGCTCCCCGCCCCGGGGCGGGTGTGGGGGGACTGCTAGCGGCCGAGGTGACTTTGGCGGAGGCCTCATGTTTTCCCCCAGCCAGGAGGAGCACTGCGCGCCCAACAAGGAGCCCGTCAAGTACGGGGAGCTGGTGGTGCTGGGGTAAGCACTGTGAAGGGGCGATGAGGTTGCGGGGAGGTTGGGGGGGTGCGGGGGGGATGCGAACGGGACGATGCGGCGGGGGATCCGTCCTGCGGCCGGGGGGGAGCGCTGCGGCGGCGGCGGCCGATTCTTCTCAGCCTCGGCTGAGGCATCGCTTCCCGCTTTGCCGCGGCCCTTGGGGTCCCACCGCTGCGAGGGCTGCCGCTGGTCCCCGCCGCCGGCAGCAAGTTTGGCGGCGAGGAGAAGGCGACTCGGCCCGCATCCCGCTGCGGCTACGGCGGCTCGGGGTGTGGGGGCTGTCGTGCACCGCGGCTGCGGGGCCTGCGGGCTGGAAAGAAACTTTGAGCGGGTCAAGGCGGGTGCGGAGTTGGCCGGAGAGGCACTGGGGAGACACCCCCCCCCCCCCCAGCCCGGTCCTCTCTTCAGTCGCTGCCGCTCGCTGAGCTCTCCCCCTCTCCTTTTCACTGCCTTCGCCGGCGTCCTCCTTGCAGATTGCAGGGGAGATGACTTTGGAATTAAGGAGGAGAGGAGGCGTGGGGGAGGAGGAGGAGGATGAAGCACTTGTATACCGATTCGTAGTGGAAATGTTTATTTTCCCAGCTTGATACGGATCTTAAAGTAATCCGCTTGGTATTATGTTCTTGCCCTGCTGTTAGAGCTCGAAGCCTTTCTGCTGAACGCCGTGGAAGCAGATGAGGGAGAAGCGCCTAAGCCGCGCTTGCCGAGAGCCCTCCATAAGAGATGCTTAATTTCGGTAGTTTAATTGGCAGAAACATAGTTAACGGCGCAGTTTTTAGTAGCAAACACAAGGGAAAGGTTTCCACCCAGACGCGAAGCAGAACAGTCAGAGCCTTGTTGCGTTCTTCAGTTCCACCCTCCCCATCCCCCTTCCCCCCCTCCTCAGAATCTGTTACATATTTGCTGCAGGGTCGTAAAAAAAAAAATCCTTATGCTGGTTTGTTATGGATTATTTTGTTGTTGTCGTTGTTTTGGGTCAAGTCATCTCGTCAGGGAGTGCTTTCACCCCTGCAGGATAACTGTTTGAATCTCTGGGAGGCGATAAAATGAGCAGCCAAGACTGGGTACTTCTGTGTCCAATGATGCACCTTTTCTTTTCTACCTTGAGGGATGCTAAATGTTTCTTATCACGAGACTAGGTCAAGATACAGTTACCATCGACTGAAATACAGCTATTAGCAGAGCTGGCATTGGAAAGGCTCGAATTGAAGCTGAGTAACTTGATTCAGGAGAAAGGTCTGTAGCAAACTCAATCTAATAAAGAAACCTCCTTGCTGTTTCCATTGTGGAAATGGAGGGTAACCTCAGCTGTGCAACGCAGCCTCCCGACAATGAAGTCCTAGTATGATGTTGAATCTTTAATTAAATTAGAGTGCATAAATTGATGTTGTGCTGCAGAGGCTTTTTCTGCACAGCTGGAAGCGTTTTCCTTTCTGTTGCTTTCCCTATTTTTAGCAGCAGTTGAAAGTACAGAAGTATGAAATGTTTTGGCTCTGATCTTAACCTAGCAAAGCCTGGTTGTGCTTTTCCTTTAATATGGGAGGGCATTGATCTCAGTTTATCGGCTCTGCCAGAGGTCCTGATCTTCACTGCTGTGCGTTTTGAAGCATGCCAGCCCTATTTGAATAAACTTTGTAGGGCTGAGGCTTGCTTTGATTTGAGGATCAGCTGTTCTCTAGAACTACTGAGGTTGTAGCTTTATCTTTGGGGTGTTACATGCACTTAAAACAGAAAAGGCAAACAGATCCCCTCGTCCTTGCAGTAGAATCACGAGGAGGAGGTTTGCAGAGGGGCAGAACCTCTCTGGTCAGTGTGTCTCTGTAGGCTGCACTGAAACAATGGGGCCTTGGCTCTCACGGTTTGCTGACACAATGAGCTTAGTGGATGTGATGTAGGAATAGGTAGATGTGGTGGAAACAGTCCAGGAAATGCCTTGGCTTCGGTAATTAGGTTTTTTTTCCCTTTTTGGGATTGAAGATTGGGGGGGGGTGTTGGGGTTGGTGTTTAAGAACCATTTGACATTTCAGGAGTTGATTAGAGCATTTCCTGTCAGAGATGTCTTAAATGTTGTATGTGGTGCCATAAATAATACAAACATCTCTCTCTTTTTTCATTGGTGACTCAACGTTTGTGACTGGGAACTGTTGGAACAGTTTAAGCATCTGTTCAGCATTCTAAAAAGGAAAAAAAAAATATCAGCTATCAGGAAATATTTTCTATTAAAATCTTTCAATCTGGAGTTCCACTTAAACAAGACAATGTAAATCTGCTCTTCCACCTCCATGAAACAGACCTGTGGACCAGTAGAAGCATAACATTGCAGCTTCTGTTGCAACTGCTTGATTAGAATTGCTGGAGTGACCTCACAGCTAGATTTAAATGAGCAAACCCAACAAGCCCCGGTTGTTCTGAGATACTGAGTGGTTTAAAGAGGGGAGAGGAGGGGAGGGGGGGAAGCGGCACTGATGGTGATGTTGATGAATAACTTCTGTTCTAAGCTGGGAGAGTTTCTTTTTTCAATTAGGTGGTGAAAAGGCTGCTGAACAAAGGAATTGGTGTACCTGGCAAACTGCTGAGAGTCCTGGGTTTAAGATAACAAAACTTCCCTTTCTCTTTTACTCTTCTCAGCAGTAGGCTTGTTGTGTTCTTGACCCTTTAAAGAAAGTGTTCTTTTGGCAGTAGGTAGCTCTCCCACCAGGACATGTCCCTGAGTTGTCTTGGAAGTAGAATAGGGTAGAATCAACCAGGTTGGAAGAGACCTCCACGCTCAGCCAGTCCAACCTAGCACCCAGCCCTATCCAATCAACCAGACCATGGCACTAAGTGCCCCAGCCAGGCTTTGCTTCAACGCCTCCAGGCACAGCAACTCCACCACCTCCCTGGGCAGCCCATTCCAATGCCAATCACTCTCTCTGCCAACAACTTCCTCCTAACATCCAGCCTAGACCTCCCTTGACACAGCTTAACATCCAGCCTAGACCTCCCTTGACACAGCTTGAGACTGTGTCCCCTCCTTCTGTGGCTGGGTGCCTGGCAGCAGAGCCCAACCCCGCCTGGCTACAGCCTCCCTTCAGGGAGCTGCAGACAGCAATGAGCTCTGCCCTGAGCCTCCTCTGCTGCAGGCTGCACACCCCCAGCTCCCTTAGCCTCTCCTCACAGGGCTGTGCTCCAGGCCCCTTCACCAGCCTTGCTGCCCTTCTCTGGACACCTTCCAGCACCTCAACACCTCTCTTGAATAGAGGAGCCCAGAACTGGACACAGTAGTTGGGATTGCTTGTCTGTATGTTGGTGTGATCAGAGGGTGAAGCCTGAGGTGTCTGAAGTCAGCTGTTGGCAGCAGATAACACTTCCAACAGCCTCCTCCCGGTAAACCCTCGCATGTTCTTCTGTCGGTGATGTGGCAGTGCATGTTTGGCTGAGAATTTGCCGAGGTTTACATAAGCAGTGTTGTAGTGGATGTTTATGTAAATGAAGCCAGACAGGTCAAGATGGCTGGTAAAGAGATCATCTGCTGATGGTGAATCTGCTTGTGTGCATCTGCTCCTGACATCAGCTGCTCACAAAAGGCTGTGGATTTCTTGGGGAAGCAGAAACATATCCTAAAGCTGAGGGGGGGAACAAGATTTTTTTTTTTTTGAAGTCCTAACGAAGTAGCAGCTTATTACATATCCCTTAAAACATGGGGCCAGGGGCAGAGTTGTGGGGGAGATGCTGAATGTAGTAACCAGGGCGAGTAGAGCGTCAGGGTATTAGTACGTTGTCAGTGCCCTTCGCTTGGCTGGTGGTGCCTGGTTAACACTGCAGAGCAACTTCCAGTTAAGAACTGTGCTAGGAGAAGCAAAATTAACCTTTTGAGGTGGATGTCCTGTCCCCTGCCTCTTTGTATCCCTTTTCCCTCCCCAAGTTTGAATTGAACTGTGAATAATTGATCCTGGCATAATGACATTCAGGCCAGATTGGCTTTGTCTTGTGTGCAGGGTGTTGGTCCCTGGCTGTATGGGGTGGGTTTTGCTGAAGGCAGATGTCAGTGGCCTGGTGCTGTTAATTCTCTCTTCCTTTGGGACTGCTTGAATGTGCCTTGGTGAACTTTTCCAATGTTGAATGATGTTGAAGGGCAGGCTTTAACTTCTCAGAAAAGTCACTTGATTAAAGTGATGCAAACCAAAGGAGAGTAAATCGACGGTGGAGTTCTCTAGCAGTGATATAACCTAACATCAGGTATAAACTTCTGTCAGTGTAATGTATTGTCACCAATTCTGAGGAGTTTGGGGTTTCTAATAGGTGTGTGTAATGTTTCTTGCTAATCAAAGACATCTGTTAGCTGCTCATTAGCAGGGGAGTGCAGCCTTTAGCTGAACTAGACAAAACTCTTAAGGGCAGTTGCTCAGTGTTGCTGTAGTACTCACTTTAAAATCTGTCAGCACTTTATCAATTTTCCGTAGTCAACCATTAAAATAACTGAATCTGTTAACTTGGATGCTGCCAAAGAAGCCCCTGAGAGTTAACCTGAGCTTTGTTTAATATGGACTGTTGGATGTCCTTGAATAAACACTCACATTTCAGAACGAAACGTAGTGATTCTGTGCTAATCTGAAGGGTCCTCCAGATTTAGACTCTTGCTGCTTGCACAGACATTTTCTAATGAATCAAAATTGCTCCTTAACCAGTACCTCTTTGAGGGAAAAGTTCCTGAAGTGGTTCCTACTTTGAAGCGTTTTTCAATTTTTTCACTTACCTCTTTGGTTGTTCATAGAATTCTTCTTAGTCTCTTGCTGTGCACTTCAAGGAGAAGCCAACAAGGTAGTCTAGTACTGTTGACAGTGCAGATGTGCTGTGGCATCTACATTTGTCCCTGGTGCCTGTTTCCTTCTGTTTAAAGACCAAAGACAGGAAGGATCACTCTGGCTGTGGATGATGAGACCCCACCTGGAGTACTGCATCCAGTTCTGGAGCCCCTGGGACAAGAGGGCTGTGGAGATGCTGGAGTGTGTCCAGAGCAGGGCCAGGAGGATGCTGAGAGGGCTGCAGCAGCTCTGCTGTGAGCACAGACTGAAAGAGTTGGGGCTGTGCAGGCTGGAGAAGAGGAGGCTCCCAGGTGACCTTCTTGTGGCCTTCCAGGATCTGAAGGGGGCTACAAAAAAGCTGGGGAGGGACTTTTTAGGCTGTCAGGGAGTGACAGGACTGGGGGGAATGGAGCAAAGCTGGAGGTGGGGAGAGTCAGGCTGGAGGTGAGGAGGAAGTTGTTGAGCATGAGAGTGGTGAGAGGCTGGAATGGGTTGCCCAGGGAGGTGGTTGAGGCCCCATGGCTGGAGGTGTTTAAGGCCAGGCTGGCTGAGGCTGTGTGCAGCCTGCTCTAGGGTAGGGTGTCCCTGGGCATGGCAGGGGGGTTGGAACTGGCTGCTCCTTGTGGTCCCTTCCAACCCTGACTGATTCTATGATTCTAATTATACTGACTGGCTGAGGCACTTAGTGCCATGGTCTGGTTGACTGGCCAGGGCTGGGTGCTAGGTTGGACAGGATGAGCTTGGAGGTCTCTTCCAATCTGGTTGATTCTATGATTTGCTGTTTGATATCAAGCTGAAGCTTCGTCTAATGATCCTGTAATTTTCTGTACTGTTCTCTATGATGTAGATGTATTGGTGAAATTGTTCAGATAACTCAGGTTCTGCTTTTGAGACCTATCTAAAAATGTACTTCAAGCTTCATTTTAAGGAGCATCTGTAGCAACCCATGGTAGACACCCATTAAATGTGTTCAAGGTCATGATTCTCTCTGAGAATCGTTTTCTTCAGCAGACATAGCTGGAAGGCTGCTCTTTGGGAGAAACTGATTTCATTTCTTATTTTTCTATTGACAGTGGCTTCTTGGGAGACTTTTATGTCTTACACTTAGTTTATGGAGGATCTTATATGCTGCCTATTGAGAATGTGAACAGTGCCAGTTCAGAGCTTGCAAGATTAATTAAATACAGAATCATAGAATCAACCAGGCAGGAAGAGACCTCCAAGCTCAGACAGTCCAACCTAGCACCCAGCCCTGTCCAATCAACCAGACCATGGCACTAAGTGCCCCAGCCAGGCTTGGCTTCAACACCTCCAGGCACAGCGACTCCACCACCTCCCTGGGCAGCCCATTCCAATGCCAATCACTCTCTCTGACAACAACTTCCTCCTAACATCCAGCCTAGACCTGCCCTGGCACAGCTTGAGACTGTGTCCCCTTGTTCTGTTGCTGCTTGCCTGGCAGCAGAGCCCAAACCCCACCTGACCACAGCCTCCCTACAGGTAGTTGTAGACAGCAATGAGCTCTGCCCTGAGCCTCCTCTTCTGCAGGCTGCACACCCCCAGCTCCCTCAGCCTCTCCTCACAGGGTTGTGCTCCAGGCCCCTCCCCAGCCTTGCTGCCCTTCTCTCAACACCTTCCAGCACCTCAACATCTCTCTGGAATGGAGGAGCCCAGAAGTGCACACAGCACTTGATACCATCAGTATCTTGTCTGAATAGAACATTAACTGCAATCAAGAAATAAACAGTGGAAAGGGTTATCTTTGAGGAAATATTAATGGTTGGTTTTTGGTGAAAGCTTGTGTGTGGCTGCACAAAGCAAAGGTTTCACTTCATTTAAGCTATGGAATAAGGCATACCCAGACTGGTTCTCTATGACCATCCTATTCGTTGGAGTGTTTTGACTGATTTAAAGTGCAGATTTGTGCCCAGCTGTAGGCTTTATTTGCAGCATCTCAGTACTAGGCTTAATTTACAGCATCTCAATACTGATGTAAAGTCAGAGAGAGGAAACTTTAAACTCTAGAAGCTAAAATCTATATTTGCTGAAGCAAATCAGAGCATCAAACATCCTCACGTTTACTGCTTGTTATAAGAAGGAAACTGGATGTGTTCTTGGAGTTAAACTGTAATCCCCTTGGCATGTGCAGGGAGTGGGTTGCACATGTACAAGTGGAAGACTTCTTCTCTTAAAAAGTGAACACCAGACTGTTTACTCTGAGTAAACAAGGCTGAGAAATCTAAGATGTGCTGCCTTTGATTGCTGTACTTCTCAGAGCCAAATGGCTGCTCCTTTCCTGTCTTGGGAGGATCAGGAATGGATAGTTTTCAATATTCAGCTGCAACTGAGAATTGTAGGAATGTAGGAATCAGCCAGGTTGGAAGAGACCTCCAAGCTCATCCACTCCAACCTAGCACCCAGCCCTGGCCTATCAACCAGACCATGGCACTAAGTGCCCCAGCCAGGCTTGGCTTCCACACTTCCAGGCACAGAGATTCCACCACCTCCCTGGGCAGCCCATTCCAATGCCAATCACTCTCTCTGCCAACAACTTCCTCCTGACATCCAGCCTAGACCTCCCCTGCCACAACTCCAGACTCTGTCCCCTTCTTCTGTTGCTGCTTGCCTGGCAGCAGAGCCCAACCCCACCTGGCTACAGCCTCCCTTCAGGTAGCTGCAGACAGCAATGAGGTCTGCCCTGAGCCTCCTCTGCTGCAGGCTGCACACCCCCAGCTCCCTCAGCCTCTCCTCACAGGGCTGTGCTCCAGGCCCCTCCCCAGCCTTGCTGCCCTTCTCTCAACACCTTCCAGCACCTCAACATCTCTCTTGAATTCAGGAGCCCAGAACTGGACACAGCACTCCAGGTGTGTCCTGAGCAGTGCTGAGCACAGGGGCAGAAGAACCTCCCTTGTCCTGCTACCCACACTGTTGAGCAGAGTCTGTGAAAGTCAACTTGATTTTACTTTGACATATGCATATAAAGGTAGAAATTACTTTGTAGGTTATTGACTTCTTTCTTTGTTGCTGAAAGCAGCATCTTGGTTAAGCTATTTCATGCTCCATCTTACCAGCAGGCTGTTTTTTCCACTGTGATTACAAAGTTGCTTGAGAACAGATTTTTCCTACAGGAGTCAGGAACTTTTTATTATCCAGTTCAAACTAAATTCTGACTGGTGTATCCTCATGTATTATGCAGCTAATGCTGCTCTCTAACTCAGTCTGTACTCCTCAGAAGTGACCCCACTTTGGAAAAGAATCTTGCACTTGGGCTCATGGACTGGACAGGGCTGGGTGCTAGGTTGGACTGGATGAGCTTGGAGGTCTCTTCCAACCTGGTTGATTCTATGAGTCTCTAAGTGAGAAGCTGTGTGAGTGTTGTATGGTGCTGAGCCTTGGCCAGTGGACCCTGTTGAATCATAGAATGGTTTAGGTTGGAAGGGACCTCAAAGATCATCCAATTCCAACCTATGGACACTTCCCACTAGAACAGGTTGCTCATCCAACCTGGCCTTGAACAGCTACAGGGAGGCTGTGGAGCACAGAATCACCCAATGTGATCTTTGATCACATTGGGTGATTCTGTGCTCCACAACCTCCCTGGGCAACCTGTTCCAGTGTCTCACCACCCTCACTGCAAAGATCTCTTTCCTAACATCCACTTTCAGTCTCCCCTCTTCCAGTTTAAATCCATTCCTCCTCACCCTCTCATTACATGACCTGAAGGTAGGTTTATTAGTTCAGAGTTCCAGCAGAGAACTTCTACAACTGTTTGTGCAATGCTCTAGGGGTGCCTGTAGGCAGCAGCTGTTCAGATAGACTGAACCAACCATTGTGTCACTTTTCTTCTTGGGGTTGTCTGCACATTTTTGGTTCTTAATTTGCCTTGAGTGTGGGTGATGAGTATGGGGATGAAGCCTTCCAAAGGATATTCCTCCAGCATGTTGTACAGTTGGATTATTCATGTTTAAGTAGAAGTGCCTCTCATGATGTCATCTGCAGTTGTCTTTGGTTATGCTGCACTTTGATACTAGTGTATGGGCTGGATGTTAGGAGGAAGTTGTTGGCAGAGAGAGTGATTGGCATTGGAATGGGCTGCCCAGGGAGGTGGTGGAGTCGCTGTCCCTGGGGGTGTTCAGGAAAAGCCTGGCTGGGGCACTTAGTGCCATGGTCTGGTTGACTGGATAGGACTGGGTGCTAGGTTGGACTGGATGAGCTTGGAGGTCTTTTCCAATCTGGTTGATTCTATTCTGTTCCAGTGGCTTATTTGCCCTGTGATCAGCAAGGCAAGTGACTTAGAGGAGGATTCAGACTGAGCTCCCAATTTGAACCAGAAGCTGTAGTCAGTTTCTAGGTTTACTTTGTGCTGTCAAATCCTGTTCCACTTTTACTGTTTGATACCTTAAATCCTGTTTGTGTTGAGGATGCTTTTCCTTTTACCAACAAAAGCCTGGAGAAGGGGAGGCTCAGGGCAGACCTCCTGTCTCATAAGATGGTTCCTCAATTGAAGAGAGATGTTGAGATAGTGAAATTTGTCCAGAGAAGGGCAACAGAGCTGGTGAGAGGACTGGAACACAAACCCTGTGAGGAGAGGCTGATGGAGCTGGGAGTGTTGCAGAAGAGGAGGCTCAGGGCAGAGCTCATTGCTGTCTACAGCTACCTGAAAGGAGGCTGTAGCCAGGTGGGGTTGGGCTCTGCTGCCAGGCAAGCAGCAACAGAACAAGGGGACACAGCCTCAAGCTGTGCCAGGGGAGGTCTAGGCTGGATGTTAGGAGGAAGTTGTTGGCAGAGAGGGTGATTGGCATTGGAATGGGCTGCCCAGGGAGGTGGTGGAGTCGCCGTGGCTGGAGGTGTTGAAGCCAAGCCTGGCTGGGGCACTTAGTGCCATGGTCTGGTTGGTTGTCTAGGGCTGGGTGCTAGGTTGGGCTGGCTGAGCTTGGAGGTCTCTTCCAACCTAGTTGATTCTCTGATTCTATGAAATATATCCTTATGTTTACTGTCCCAAGGTCAGCACTGAAAAGCTTGCATGTGACTCATCACAAGCTCAAACCTTGAGGGACAGGCTTGGGGATGCTGACGCAGGGAGCATGTGCACTTCCAGACAGCTTTGTAAGGCAAAGCTGCTCATTTTGCTTGTTTTCCAAGTGCATCACTAAGTGGTGGCTTTGCATTTTTCACTTGCATCACCTCCCTGTGCCAGTAGTCTTGTTGAAGGGCTCTTGCTTTTCCTTTAGGTGACTAGTTTCCCTGATGTCAAGGTGCAGTTCAGAGTTCTATGCCTCCCTTAGTTTTGTCTCTGTGATGGTTTGCATGTTTACCACTGCCCCCCACTCTTGTGAAAATCACCTAGACTAGACTCAGCCTATGTGGACCTTAGATAAATAAAGCTTTATATTTACAGCTTGGCACAAGATACAAGCAGGTATTTATAGTTACCTACAGCTGTAGGCAGAAATAGACAAGTTAGAAAGTGATGCAGAAACACAACAGCCCTCCCAGAAATCAGAGTCCCCAGGAGGGGTTCCCAACCACCCTTCCACCTTCCTCCCACCCCTCTACCTTACCCCAGACTTTGCCTTATGCTCAAGGTCATAGACTTGATGATATCATAAACAGAGTATAAAACTGTATCATAAATGTAGTGTAAAACTAAACTAATAAAAGAAATCAAAGCTTCACCACAATCATTGGAATGGGCTGCCCAGGGAGGTGGTGGAGTGGCTGTGCCTGGAGGTGTTGAAGCCAAGCCTGGATGAGACACTTAGTGCCATGGTCTGGTTGATTGGGCAGGGCTGGGTGCTAGGTTGGACTGGATGAGCTTGGAGGTCTCTTCCAACCTGTCTGATTCTGTGATTCTAAGGTGAGTTTGGAGAACTGGCCGAGTGGGTTAGGAAGCAGAAGAATTAGGTAGCAAGTTAGAGAGAGAAAAGTGCAGCCCAAAGCCAGAGAGCAGCTCTGTTATCTATGTTTATGTTCTTGTTTTTATACATCTCAGCAAGCCTATGAGTGCAGCAGACATCGCCATTGTTTTTCCTTTTCACAGCCTAAACAGGGGCAGAAGAACCTCCCTTGTCCTGCTGCCCACACTGCTCCTGAGCCAGCCCAGGATGCCATTGGCTCTGCTGCCCACCTGGGCACTGCTGCCTCAGCTTCAGCTCCTCTCTCCCAGCACCCCCAGCTCCCTCTCTGCCTGGCTGCTCTCAGCCACTCTGTCCCCAGCCTGTAGTGCTGCTTGGGGTTGTTGTGGCCAAAGTGCAGAACCCTGCCCTTGGCCTTGTTCAATCTCATCCCATTGGCCTCTGCCCACCCATCCAGCCTGGCCAGGTCCCTCTGCAGGGCTCTCCTACCCTCCAACAGCTCCACAGCTGCTCCTAGCTTGGTGTCATCTGCAAACTTACTGATGCTGGACTCAATCCCCTGGTCCAGATCATCAGTAAGGATGTTGACCAGGACTGTGCCAGCACTGATCCTTGGGGAACTCCACTAGTGCCAGAAAAATGTCACTAGTGGTGGCTAGAAAAGAGGAGAAGGCCAAGAAGCATTATGGTCTTCTCATGACTATTGTAATGTTAACTGATCCCTCTTGCAAAATTCCCCTTTTTCCTCTCTGCATTGAAGGAATTGAGGACAGAGAAGAGTTGGCACAGTCTTTGTCTAGAACTGATAGGTTGTGAGGTCTCCTTCTCTGGAGCCTTTCAAAGCCTCTCTGGTTGTGTTCCTCTGAGATCTGTGTTAGTATTGTCCTGCTCTGGCAGGGGGGTTGGACTGGATGATCTCTTTGAGTCCCTTCCAACCCCTAACATCCTTTGACAAACACTTTTCAAAGGCAGTCTTCATATTCATCTGTAGGGATGCATTTAGGAGACTTTCACATGACTCTTCAGCCTCAAGGACTTCTGCTATCTGTATTTTAGAATCTGGGAAATTCATAAACCCATTTTTATTCTTTGGCCAGGATGGCTTAATAGTGCCTAAAGAGGCAGGTGTGTACTCTTGAGGCATCTAAATGTCTTGGATGGGTGCAGTGGTGCCAAATGTGGAGACAATTAGTCATTGTAGGAAAGTAAACTAAGCAAACCGAAGCACAGAACAGCTTAAATCTCCTCTTGTGCACTGCAAATAAACTGGAGACTGAATGTGCAAACTCTCCAGCACCTGCCTTTAGGAAAGAGAAAGGAGTGTTTAGTCTAGAGACAGAAGTTAATGGGCTGAAACTCTGATAGAAGCACAGCTGTATTTCTTCATGTGCAACAGCATGACTTGGTTTTGGTTGGCGATGGCTGATGTAGTGTGCTTGGGTCATAGCCTCTGAAACAGGAGCAGTGTCTCTGTGTCCTCCTTTCCCAGCAAAGAGTTCTTCAAAGATGCTAAGAGCTGCCTGGTTCTTGCTTCCCTGCACATCTGTGACAGAGTTCTGCATCTTGCAGATGACTCTGTTTTTATGGAACATCGATTCAGAAACCAAAACATCACTCTGCTGCCACCTCGCCTTCCTCCCAGTCCGTGCTTGACCTCTGAGAGCAAACAGCTGTGGAGCTCAATACTTTGATTCAGAAACCATTTTTGGTGCTGGAGAGGAAATCTTTCGGACTGGGTAGAATAGAATAGAATCACAGAATCAACCAGGTTGGAAGAGACCTCCAAGCTCATCCAGTCCAACCTAGCACCCAGCCCTGGACAATCAACCAGACCATGGCACTAAGTGCCTCATCCAGGCTTTTCCTGAACTCCTCCATGGACAGTGACTCCACCACCTCCCTGGGCAGCCCATTCCAATGCCAATCACTCTCTCTGCCAACAACTTCCTCCTAACATCCAGCCTAGACCTCCCCTGGCACAGCTTGAGACTGTGTCCCCTTGTTCTGTTGCTGCTTGCCTGGCAGCAGAGCCCAACCCCACCTGGCTACAGCCTCCCTTCAGGGAGCTGCAGACAGCAATGAGCTCTGCCCTGAGCCTCCTCTTCTGCAGGCTGCACACCCCCAGCTCCCTGGGATTCGTTACCTTATAGTTTGTCCTAACCTTTCCACTAACTGATGTGTAAAACCTCCTTTGCATTACTTTCTGAAATGTAATGGTTTTGGAATCACTTTCTGGTGAACCAAGGAGTGAGTTTTGAATTCAGGACTCTGGTGTATAGCCTTTTCTCCTAGGCTGTGGGCAGAAGTCCTATTGCAGAATGATAGAATCAAGCAGNCCTTCAGGGAGCTGCAGACAGCAATGAGCTCTGCCCTGAGCCTCCTCTTCTGCAGGCTGCACACCCCCAGCTCCCTCAGCCTCTCCTCATAGGGTTTTTGTTCCAGGCTTCTCATCAGCTCTGTTGCCCTGCTCTGGACACGTTCCAGTATCTCAACATCTCTCTTGAATTGAGGAACCATCTTATGTGACAGGAGAGGTGACAGTGTCTTGCTGCAGGTCTATACAGGTTGCCCAAGGAGATGGTGGAGTCACTGTCCCTGGAGGTGTTCAAGCAAAGCCTGGATGAGGCACTTAGTGCCATGGTCTGGTTGACTGGATAGGGCTGGGTGCTAGGTTGGACTGGATGAGCTTGGAGGTCTCTTCCAACCTGGTTGATTCTATTCTATTCTGTTTTCCCAGTCTGCTTGCTGTCAGAGCAAAAAAGCCTTAACTTTTCACTTTAGTGCCTTACTTTCAATGTCTGAGCACAAAATGCTGTTCCATTGCTGGCTGAGCCCTACCTTGTCTCTTTGCTTGCACAATCACACTTTCAGCTGCAGTACTTGAGTGCTCTGTATCTAGTTTGATTGTAAGCTTTGAGTTTCCAGCATGCAGGGATTTGGTGCAATATAGCAAATACCTTTCCATGTAAGGAAAGCTTCAAAATATAATAAACTCCATATAATAAACTGCAGCAGTACAGGCTGGGAGGTGATCTGCTGGAGAGGAGCTCTGTGGAGAGGGACCTGGGGGTCCTGGTGGCTAACAAGTTAGCCATGGCACAGCAATGTGCCCTTGTGGCCAAGAAGGCCAATGGGATCCTGGGGTGTATTAGGAGTGTGTCCAGCAGATCAAGGGAGGTTCTCCTCCCCCTCTACTCTGCCCTGCTGAGACCTCATCTTGAATACTGTGTTCAGTTTTGGGCTCCCCAGCTGAAGAGGGACAGGGACTTGCTGGAGAGGGTCCAGCAGAGGGCTAGGAGGATGATGAGGGGACTGGAGGGCATGGCTGATGAGGAGAGGCTGAGGGACCTGGGGCTGTTTAGTCTGGAGAAGAGAAGACAGAGAGGGGATTTGATCAATGTTTATAAGTATCTGAAGGCTGCCAGGAGCAGGGGACAGGCTCTGCTCACTGCTCCCTGGGATAGGACAAAGAGCAATGGGTGTAAGTTGCAGCACAGGAGGCTCCAGCTCAAGACAAGGGGGAACTTCTTTCCTGTAAGGGTCCCAGAGCACTGGCACAGGCTGCCCAGAGAGGTTGTGGAGTCTGTGTTAGATAGGATTGCCCTGCTCTGACAGAGGGGTTGGACTGGATGATCTCCTTGGGTCCCTTCCAACCCCTAACATCCTGTGAGCCTGTGTGAAAATAAAATGTACAGGTCCCTCTAAGCAAAGATAGGGTTTAGGTGATTAGCAGAGTCTAAGTGAAGCTCAGTGTACCCTCCTAGTTTATTGTGTGTGCTGTCACTTTAAACTCAATTCAGGAACTCATCTTTGATCATATATTGATAGTTTATACCTTAGACTCTTTGGAGGAGCCAGGTTTGTATTACAACTACCTGAAGGGATGAGGTAGCCAGATGGGGTTGGGCTCTGCTGCCAGGCCAGCAGCAACAGAACAAGGGGACACAGTCTCAAGTTGTGGCAGGGCAGGGCTAGGCTGGATGTTAGGAGGAAGTTGTTGTCAGAGAGAGTGATTGGCATTGGAATGGGCTGCCCAGGGAGGTGGTGGAGTCGCCGTGGCTGGAGGTGTTGAAGCCAAGCCTGGCTGGGGCACTTAGTGCCATGGTCTGGTTGATTGGCCAGGGCTGGGTGCTAGGCTGGACTCGATGCTCTTGGAGGTCTCTTCTGAGCTGGCTGATTGTATGATTTTACCTGCTGGAAGTCTGTCAGCATAAAGAGAAGAGTTGTTAAAGAACACTCCGTTAAAGGGCGAGCAGAGATCTCTGTGGCAGAAGTGATTTGCTTTCTCCCCTGGGCATTTTGTAGCCAGTGCAGGCAGGCAGGCAGGAACTGGTTTGTGGGCTGGCTTGATTCCCGTTACAGACTCTATTCAGACCCAAGCCAGAAAGAACATGGGCCAAGGTGGAAGTTTTTGGGCAGAGATGGCAGTTGAGTAAAACCAGCTGTCTTGGCTTTGCAGACTGATGAAGTTAGTTATGAACATGTCAGGTGGTAAAAGTGCAGGGCTTTGTGCTCTGCTGGGTTAGAGAAATGCTTTCAAGATCATCTTGAAGTCTAGGCTGGATGTTAGGAGGAAGTTGTTGGCAGAGAGAGTGATTGGCATTGGAATGGGCTGCCCAGGGAGGTGGTGGAGTCACCATCCCTGAAGGTATTCAGGAAAAGCCTGGCTGGGGCACTTAGTGCCATGGTCTGGTTGATTGGATAGGGCTGGGTGCTAGGTTGGACTGGATGAGCTTGGAGGTCTCTTCCAACCTGGTTGATTCTATTCTCTTCTGAGTTGAGTTAAAGCCAAGTAAATACTGGCAGATAAGCATGTATGGTGTGCTCTAACATCCCCACAGCAAGCCTGATCATTAAAACCAGATGTACTGAGGGACTTTCGTCCCATACCCACCATCATCCTTACTCATCCTTAAAGCCTCTCTAAGTGATTTTGAGCAGTCTTCCCACCCATAAAGGTAGCTTCCCACTTAGATTGATTGCTGAGTCTGAAGAGTGGTCTGGTTAGGGATAATCTACACTTTCCATTTGCTCTCTTCTTCCACTGCCAGGCTGTGCATATGAGGGAGCTGGGCTTGTTTAACCTGCAGAAGAGGAGGCTCAGGGGGAGCCTCATTGCTGTCTACAACTACCTGAAAGGAGGCTGTAGACAGGTGGGGGTTGGTCTCTTCTGCCAGGCATCCAGCAATAGAACAAGGGGACACAGCCTCAAGTTGTGCTGGGGGAAGTATAGGCTGGATGCATAGGGTTTCTTCCTGGCTGCTTTCAGCCACTCTGTCCCAAGCCTGTAGTGCTGCTTGGGGTTGTTGTGGTCAAAGTGCAGAACCCTGCACTTGGCCTTGTTCAGTCTCATCCCCTTGGCCTCTGCCCACCCATCCAGCCTGGCCAGGTCCCTCTGCAGGGCTCTCCTACCTTCCAACAGCTCCACAGCTGCTCCTAGCTTGGTGTCATCTGCAAACTTACTGATGCTGGACTGCTGATGTCTGAAGCCATTACTGCTTACAGCCATCTAAGCAGTCTTCTTGCAGGGGAACACTGCAGCCTCAACTCTGCTGGCACTGTTAGCTCCCTGTTCCAGTCATTTTCCATGTGCCTCTGATGAGTACACAGGGATTCACCTGAAGAGGCAGTGACAGGTGAGATTGTGTTCTGTAACAGGAATTGAAGTATGCCATTGAGTTCATTTTGTTCCAAAGCCTCCCAATGCTGTTTGAGCTGTATTGAGGAGAGCCTGTATGATGGAGCTCCCTCGTCCCCTCAGCCTCATTCAACATCAGAGCATCTCACCTCTGAGGAAAAGCTTCAGTTGGAGCTGTCACCTTTAGTAGACAAAGAAGGAATCCAACTGCATAACATTGCTCAGAGGAAATCATGCTTTGCTGGTTCTCCAGCTTACAGAACTCCTTGGTTTTGGATTGTTCTCATTGTCCCTGCTATTGTTTCACATCTACTGCCTGCAGTAATGGTGGGATGTCAGCTTTGCCTGAATGGGAATGGACACAAACCTTCTGAGCATTGCAAGTAACTATGGTGAAGAGATCTGGATGTAGAAGAGTGGTGTGGCCACAGCACTGGTATTTGAGAACTTCACTAGAGTAAATGTTCACTGTGTGTGTGCAAGTCAGCACAGTGCCTTGGGATGAAAACTGTTCTGGTTGTGTTTGGGCTACCAGAAGAGCCTTCATTAATTGTTTTGTGACATACTCAGTGCAGGACACTGGTCTTGTGGTGACACATGATATTGCTTTGGATCAGTTCATCTCTGCTTTTCCAATGGAAGATGATGTCCCTGGAGAGCATTGCTGAGTGTCAGCTTGTCTTGGAAAGCCAGGGATTTTTGGAGGCATTTTGAAGACAACCTCAAACTTTGTTTTGGTAGCTGTGAATAATGACCCATGTAGCTTGGCAGTCTCATGCTCTTTTCTCTCAGGAGCTCAGTTCAGAATTAGAATCATAGAACCAAGCAGGTTGGAAGAGACCTCCAAGCTCATCCAGTCCAACCTAGCACCCAGCCCTATCCAGTCAACCAGACCATGGCACTAAGTGCCCCAGCCAGGCTTTTCCTGAACACCTCCATGGACAGTGACTCCACCACCTCCCTGGGCAGCCCATTCCAATGCCAATCACTCTCTCTGACAACAACTTCCTCCTAACATCCAGCCTAGACCTCCCTTGACACAGCTTGAGGCTGTGTCCCCTCCTTCTGTTGCTGGGTGCCTGGCAGCAGAGCCCAACCCCACCTGGCTACAGCCTCCCTTCAGGTAGTTGTAGACAGCAATGAGGTCAGCCCTGAGCCTCCTCTTCTGCAGGCTGCACACCCCCAGCTCCCTCAGCCTCTCCTCACAGGGTTTTTGTTCCAGGCCTTTCACCACCTTTGTCACCCTTCTCGGGTGACAAAACTAAAAGCAGTATCCTGCATTACTCAACCGAAACATCAAATTCTCTGGGTGTGAAAATTCTCCAAGTGCTTGTGAAGTAGCCTAGTTATGGATTTTTGTTCTTGGCCAAAACTCTGACAGGAGAAGATAGTTTGGGATTTGTGCAGACTAGAATGTCTATCTGGTAGCCTTTAGATTGGTTCTGTTATGATGCACAGTTCCAGGATCATAAAATCAAGCAGGCTGGAAGAGACCTCCAAGCTCAGCCAGTCCAACCTAGCACCCAGCCCTGCCCAATCAACTAGACCATGGCACTAAGTGCCCCAGCCAGGCTTGGCTTCAACACCTCCAGGGATGGCGACTCCACCACCTCCCTGGGCAGCCCATTCCAATGCCAATCACTCTCTCTGCCAACAACTTCCTCCTAACATCCAGCCTAGACCTCCCCTGGCACAGCTTGAGACTCTGTCCCCTTCTTCTCTTGCTGCTTGCCTGGCAGCAGAGCCCAACCCCACCTGGCTGCAGCCTCCCTTCAGGTAGCTGCAGACAGCAATGAGCTCTGCCCTGAGCCTCCTCTTCTGCAGGCTGCACACCCCCAGCTCCCTCAGCCTCTCCTCACAGGGCTGTGCTCCAGGCCCCTCACCAGCTTCGTTGCCCTTCTCTGGGCACCTTCCAGCACCTCAACATCTCTCTTGAATGGAGGAGCCCAGAACTGGACACAGTTTTGCAGACAAAGGTATTGAAACAATCTGTCTGATTCTATGGCTCTAGCAGGATGATGAGGTGTGGGTGTTCCTGTATGCCATTCTTACCTTCTGCTACCCCTCAGGATGGCAGAGTGATGGCATCTCTCACCTGAGAGATTACATAACAGAACCAAATGCTACAGTTCTTTCCTCTGCTTTTGATAGGACTGTTGGAGCAAAATAAAACAGCTGTTGGAGACTGACTGATATTCTTGTGGCTATAATACCAAAGTGTTGGCAGGATCAAGGGGAGGTGCTTTTTACTTTCTCAAGTGTGTATGCAGCATCTTTAGCTGGGCAAAGAGGTAAGGATTTACTGGATAACTGGATAACAACTTAACCCGTGGGACTCCATCACCTCTCTTTCTAGGGTTCTGTTTGCAAGGAGAATCCTTGCTCCTGGCTAAACTGGCAGCTCCTGGCTTGGACAGATTCACTCTGTGCTGGGTCAGGAACTGGCTGGGAAGCCGAGCCCAGAGAGTGGTGGTGAATGGTGCCACATCCAGTTGGCAGCTGGCACCAGTGGTGTTCCCCAGGGATCAGTGCTGGGCCTGGTCCTGTTCAGTATCTTTATTGATGATCTGGATGAGGGGATTGAGTCCAGCATCAGTAAGTTTGCAGATGACACCAAGCTAGGAGCAGCTGTGGATCTCTTGGAGGGTAGGAGAGCCCTGCAGAGGGACCTGGCCAGGCTGGATGGGTGGGCAGAGGCCAATGGGATGAGACTGAACAAGGCCAAGTGCAGTGATTAGCATTGGAATGGGCTGCCCAGGGAGGTGGTGGAGTCACTGTGCCTGGAGGTGTTCAGGAAAAGCCTGGCTGAGGCACTTAGTGCCATGGTCTGGTTGACTGGATAGGGCTGGGTGCTAGGTTGGGCTGGATGAGCTTGGAGCTCTCTTCCAACCTGTTTGATTCTATTCTATTTAATCTCACTACACAGCTTCTTGCAGCACTGCTGTGTCTCCACATGGATGACACTCCACTCACAGTCATGCAGCCACACATGGGTTTATGCAAGGTAACTGTGCAAGACTCTTCACATAAAGGTGCAAGCACTGCAACTTGAAAGCCACACTCAGCTTCTCCTACCGTGACCACATCTCCTCCTCTGAAGATACTCAAAACCCACCTGGGATGTGTTCCTGTGTGATCTGTTCTAGGTGACCCTGCTCTGGCATGGGGCTTAGGCCAGATGAACTTTCAAAGCCCCTTCTAACCCCTACCATTCTCTGATACTTGGAAGACCAACATTTTTCCCAGTGCTCATCCAGTCTGCTTCTGGTTACAAACTCCACATGAATGAAGATCCCTAAAATTGGTGTTTGTACATTCCAGCAGATATTAAGTATAGAATCATAGAATGGGTTAGGTTGGAAGGGACCTCAAGGATCATCCAGCTCCAACCCCCTGCCATAGGCAGGGACACCTCCCGCTAGAGCAGGCTGCTCAAGGCCTCATCCAGCCTGGCCTTAAACACCTCCAGGGAGGAAGCATCCACAACCTCCCTGGGCAACCTGTGCCAGTGTCTCACCACCCTCACTGTAAAGAACTTCCTCCTAACATCCAGTCTAAATCTCCCCTCTGCCAGCTTAAACCCATTCCCCCTCGTCCTGACATTCCCAGACCTTGTCAATAGTCCCTCCCCAGCCTTCCTGTAGGCTCCCTTCAGATACTGGAAAGCCACTCTAAGGTCTCCTGGAAGCCTTCTCTTCTCCAGGCTGCAGAGCCCCAACTCTCTCAGCCTGCCCTCATAGCAGAGCTGCTGCAGCCCTCTGGTCATCTTCGTGGCTCTCCTCTGGACTGGCTTCAGCAGTTCCATGTCCTTCTTGTGCTGGGGGCTCCAGAACTGCACACAGTACTCCAGGTGGGGTCTGAGGAGAGCAGAGTAAAGGCACACAAATGGCACAATGGATTGGAGAACAGAAAACAAGTTTAAACCCACATTTAGTTCTCCCTCAGGGTTGGTTTTTTTTTCCCTCCCCCCTCCTTGGAAATGCTTCTCTTTTTCTTTGCCAAAATCCACAGAGTCAGCATCCTATTACTATTTTTGTTCACCAGCTTTCATTACAAAAAAAACCCCAAGCCACTCCATATGTTTCTCTCTATTTATTGAGATCTCTTTGCTTTTTAAAGGCAAGGATGCCCCTATGGGGCAAACCAGACCAAGGAAACCCAGGATCTGTTTAAAGCAAAGTTTCACCAAGTACAGGCTGTAATTCCAAACACTATTACAGGACTCATAAGCAGCATTTGCAAGCCAAATGGAAATGCAGCTGTAGATACAAACCTCATGAGCCCTTAACTGAAATTGGAAGCAGATTGCCCAGCAAAGCATGTCTGAAAGGGGCTAGTTCAGAGACACAGAAACCAAGCAATCAATTACAGCCAGTTGGTTGAAGAGATGACTTTTTGCATTCAAGTTTTTATAGTCCACATTGTGACCACCCAGGGAGGTGGTGGAGTCACCATGCCTGGAGGTATTCAAGCAAAGCCTGGATGGGGCACTTAGGGCCATGGTCTGGTTGATTGGACAGGGCTGGGTGCTAGGTTGGACTGGATGAGCTTGGAGGTCTCTTCCAACCTGGCTGATTCTATGATTGGCATTGGAATGGGCTGCCCAGGAAGGTGATGGAGTCGCTGCGCCTGGAGGTGTTCAAGCAAAGCTTGGATGAGGCACTTAGTGCCATGGTCTGATTAATTGGACAGAGCTGGGTGCTAGGTTGGACTAGATAAGCTTGGAAGTCTCTTCCAAGCTGGGTGATTCTATGACCCATAAGAGCACCTTGGCCATGATACTCAGTTGAAGAGGGGAGGAGAGGGGCATGATGCTAAGAAATTTGGCATCCCTTTGTCCTGCCAGTGTCTGAGGATACAGAAGGTCTCCTCAGTCTGGAGAAGAGAAGGCTCCCAGGTGACCTTCTTGTGGTCTTCCAGGATCTGAAGGGGGCCTCCAAAAAAAGCTGGGGAGGGACTTTTTAGGCTATCAGGGAGTGACAGGACTGGGGGGAATGGTGCAAAGCTGGAGGTGGGTAGGTTCAGGCTGGAGGTGAGGAGGAACTTGTTGGGCATGAGAGTGGTGAGAGGCTGGAATGGGTTGCCCAGGGAGGTGGTTGAGGCCCTGTCCCTGGAGGTTGAACTGTTTAAGTCCAGGCTGGCTGAGGCTGTTTCCAGCCTGATTTAGGCAAGGGTGTCCCTGGGCATGGCAGGGGGTTTGGAACTGGCTGATCCTTGTCCCTTCCAACCCTGACTGATTCTGTGATTCCTCCTCTGCTCTGCCCCAGCTAGGTGACATCTGAAAGGAGAACTGTGTCCAGTTCTGTCTTCCCTACACAAAGAGATGAGAAACTACTGAAGAGAGTCCAGTAGAAGCTACAAAAATTAGGGGAGCAGAGCATTTCTCTGACAAAGAAATGCTGAGAGACATGGGGCTGTTCAGCCTGGGGAAGACTGAGATCTTCTCAATTCCTATCAATACCTAAAGATGGTGGGGGCCAGACTCCTCAGTGGTGGCCAGCAACACAACAAGCAGCACCAGGCACAAACTGGAACACAGGAAGCTTCATCTGAGCACAAAACCAGCTTACCCAAGAAGGTGCCAGAGCACTCAAACAGGCTGCTCAGGGAGGCTGTGGAGTTTCCTTCTCTAGAGAGACTCCAAAACCACCTGAGTGTGGGTTTGGAATCCACCCTGTGCAGCCTAATGTGAGTGATCCTGCTTTAGCAGATGATCTCCACAGGTCTGTTCTAATCTCCACTGCTCTGTGCAAGTGCAGACAATCTTAGCTCCCTTGTATGTATGTTTAGCAGATACCCAAATCACAGGCTCACAGGATGTTAGGGGCTGGAAGGGACCCAAGGAGATCGAGTCCAACCCCCCCTGCCAGAGCAGGACAATCCTATCTGACACAGAGCACACAGGAACACATCCAGACAGCCTTGAAAGGCTCCAGAGGAGACTCCACAACCTCTCTGGGCAGCCTGTGCCAGTGCTCTGGGACCCTTACAGGAAAGAAGTTCCCCCTTGTGTTGAGCTGGAGCCTCCTGTGCTGCAACTTACATCCGTTGCTGCTTGTCCTATCCCAGGGAGCAGTGAGCAGAGCCTGTCCCCCCACTCCTGGCCAGCCCTCAGATACTTATAAGCATTGATTAAATGCCCTCTAAGTCTTCTTTTCTCCAAGCTAACCAGCCCCAGGTCCCTCAGCCTCTCCTCATCAGGCACTGCCCTCCAGTCCCCTCACGATCCTTGTAGCTCTCCGCTGGACCCTCTCCAGCAGATCCCTGTCCCTCTTCAACTGGGGAGCCCAAAACTGAACACAGTATTCAAGGTGAGGTTTCATCAGGGCAGAGTAGAGGTGGAGGAGAACCTCCCTTGATCTGCTGGACACACTCCTCCTAATACACCCCAGGATCCCATTGGCCTTCTTGGCCACAAGGGCACATTGCTGTGCCATGGGGAACTTGTTATCCACCAGGACCCCCAGGTCCCTCTCCACAGGGCTGCTTTCCAGCAGATCACCTCCCAGCCTGTACTGGTGGAGTTTATTATTCCTCCCTAGATGCAGGACTTGGTGGGTGCCAGAAGGCAGAAAGGGAATTCTTTGTTTTCTGTCTAACTCTGCTTGGAGCAGGCTGTGTGGCAGATGATGTTGCCTGTGACTGCTTGTGCTGCTGTGGCAGTTGATGATAATTCAGCATCAGGGATATTAAGGAAGCTGTGGTGTTGAGAGAGAGGCAGTAATGCTTGCAGGTGCTACCAAGAAAGAACCTTCAGTCTTAATTTTCTGTTTGAGACAAACACTTTGGCTTTTGCTAAGCAGCTGGGATTGAACAGAGAGCTGTGCCTTTTGTAAGGCTGTCTTGTCCCTGAGAAACTAAAGAGAGTGTTAAAGTCCATGGGGTTGGACACAACTTGCAGGTCAGGATAGAGCAGTGCTGCCTGTGAGATCACCTATATGCACAGATTGGATGTGAATTTTATCTCTTCAGCTGTGCTCAACAATAGAATAGAATCAACCAGGTTGGAAGAGACCTCCACGATCATCCAGTGCAACCTAGCACCCAGCCCTATCCAGTCAACCAGACCATGGCACTAAGTGCCTCATCCAGGCTTTGCTTCAACACCTCCAGGGACGGTGACTCCATCCCTGTTAGCAGGGATGTCACTGTTAGCAGGTTTAAGTGTTTGAAAGCACTGTAACTGACAGACATCCTGGGACTTCTTGTCTGTGGAATCACAAAAATGGTGTTTCAGCTGCTTGTGTTTGGGGGATAAGTCATAAGGAAGCTATCACTTTTCCTTAGGAAAATGTCAGCTGTCAAATAGTTCCTGGTAGTGTTTTAGGGAGACCTTAGGATTGCTTAGGAAATGGTTTGCCTGCATTATGCTTTTTTTTCTTCATGGCTCGAATTGTCCTTTGAGGCATTGAATCATAGAATCAAGCAGGTTGGAAGAGACCTCCAAGCTCATCCAGTCCAACCTAGCACCCAGTCCTGGCCAATCAACCTGACCATAGAATCATAGAATCAACCAGGTTAGAAGAGACCTCCAAGCTCATCCAGTCCAACCTAGACCTCCCTTGGCACAACTTGCAGCCAGGTGAGGATTGGTCTCTTCTGCCAGGCAACTAGCAATAGAACAAAGGGACACAGCCTCAAATAGTGCCAGGGGAGGTCTAGGCTGGATGTTAGGAGGAAGTTGTTGGCAGAGAGAGTGATTGGCATTGGAATGGGCTGCCCAGGGATGTGGTGGAGTTGCTGTGCCTGGAGGTGTTGAAGCCAAGCCTGGCTGGGGCACTTAGTGCCATGGTCTGGTTGATTGGCCAGGGCTGGGTGCTAGGCAGGACTGGATGATCTTGGAGGTATCTTCCAACCTGCTTGATTCTTTTGTCTAGTTGATTGGCTAGAGGTGGGTGCTAGGTTGGACTGGGTGATCTTGGAGGTATCTTCCAACCTGCTTGATTCTTTTGTCTAGTTGATTGGCTAGAGGTGGGTGCTAGGTTGGACTGGGTGATCTTGGAGGTATCTTCCAATCTGCTTGATTCTGTGGTCTGGTTGATTGGGCAGGGCTGGGTGCTAGGTTGGACTGGATGAGCTTGGAGGTCTCTTCCAACCTGCTTGATTTTATGATCTGGTTGATTGGATAGGTCTGGGTGCTAGGTTGGACTGGATGAGCTTGGAGGTCTCTTCCAGCCTGGTTGACTCTATGATCCTGAGCCTTCGGTATGTTGGATAACCAACCTTATTCTTTCACCTCTTTCTCTTTTCACCAAAACCTAGCTGTGTGTTGCCCTTGCCTTTGAAAGGGATTTTGTGTTTCTCTGACCTGTTCTGCAAGCAGTAAGACTTCAGTTTCTCTTTCTATTTGCTTTAACAAAATACCATTATCAAGCAATGTCAGCGGCATTTGGCCAGATTATAGGCAGCTCTCAGATGAATGGCATTTCCTCTGTGGAATGAGAGGTTTATGGCTGGAAAGAGGATTCCCTCAACGTGGTGCTTTGCTCACCTCTTGTGCTCTTGTAGCTGGAATAAAAAGCATGCTTTGAAATAGAACTTGATGAGTTTATACCCAGTGTTTTGCTGCGTGCGAGCGTTGCTGGCTGTACGCAGCGGTGAATGGTTTCGGTTGACAGCTTTGGAGATGGGCTTAAGGCACTGAATAAAATTGCCTCCTTGTTAAATGTATGCTGGGGGGAGCAGTAAAATGTTGGAAATATGGATTGTTAAGGAAGTCATTACGTGCAAGAACAGATTCCTTTTTTACTCTTTGCTTTCTCAGAGGAGAATCCCTTGCATTCTAATGCTCTTTTGGCGTGTTACTTACACTGGAATTGGTATAAAAGTATCTTAAAGGTGAGGGTTTGAGGGTTTTTTTTCCTGTTAAAGGTAGCTGCTCTTTTCCCCTACTAGTATCATGGTTATGGATGTGTGCTAGTTTGAAGCAGTTTGCCCAGGTAGCCAAGAGAGCCGATGGCATCCTGGGCTGGCTCGGGAGCAGTGTGGCCAGCAGGACAAGGGAGGTTCTTCTGTCCCTGTGCTCAGCACTGCTCAGGACACACCTTGAGTGCTGTGTCCAGTTCTGGGCTCCTCCATTCAAGAGAGATGTTGAGGTGCTGGAAGGTGTTGAGAGAAGGGCAGCAAGGCTGGGGAGGGGCCTGGAGCACAGCCCTGTGAGGAGAGGCTGAGGGAGCTGGGGGTGTGCAGCCTGCAGAAGAGGAGGCTCAGGGCAGAGCTCATTGCTGTCTGCAGCTCCCTGAAGGGAGGCTGTAGCCAGGTGGGGTTGGGCTCTGCTGCCAGGCAAGCAGCAAGAGAAGAAGGGGACAGAGTCTGGAGTTGTGCCAGGGCAGGTCTAGGCTGGATGTTAGGAGGAAGTTGTTGGCAGAGAGAGTG
>WAAF01007971.1:0-20538 GCA_013400475.1 Tricholaema leucomelas
TCTTCTGTACCCATTCATCAGCTTCCAGTCACACAATTCGATAGTAACTGCATGCAGATTTGCTCCCTACATTACATAGACAGAAGTGTATATGTTGTATAAACAAACAGAAAATGTTGGAGAGGCATTTTCTAGACCAAGAAACAACCTAGCAGTCATGCAATAGATTATTCTTATCACTCTTTTGCAGTAAAGCAGGAGAGAGAAGGCAAGAACACATAAAGCAATTTCTGTTAGAGCAGCAGTTCACAGAATCACAGGATATTAGGGATGGGAAGGACCCAAGGAGATCCGATCCCCCTGCCAGAGCAGAACCACACAATCTAGCACAGATCACATAGGAACGCATCCAGACAGGCCTTGAAAGTCTCCAGAGAAGGAGACACCACAACCTCTCTGGGGAGCCTGTGCCAGTGCTCTGGGACCCTTACTGTAAAGAAGTTCCCCCTTGTTTTGAGGCAGAACCTCTTGTGCTGCAACTTACACTCATTGCTCCTTGTCCTATCACAGGGAGCAAGTGAGCAGAGCCTGTCCCCCTGCTCCTTACCAGCCCTCAGGTGTTTATAAACATTTATTAAATCCCCTCTCAGTCTTCTCTTCTCCAGACTAAAAAGTCCCAGGTACCTCAGCCTTTCCTCATAAGCCATGCCCTCCAGTCCCTCAATCACCCTCACAGCCCTCCACTGGACTCTCTCCAGCAGATCCCTGTCCCTCTTAAACTGNAGGGCTGCAACAGAGTTGACAGAGCTGTTGCAGGACAAATAAAAAATAAAGTAAATTCTCCTTTCCTCAACATCTCTCTCCTTCGCCCCAAGTTTCCTGATTTTTTTCTTTTTTCTCTTTTTTTTTTTTTTTAATTTAAATTTATCCCCTTTCCGTTTTATTGTTTTCCCCTTTCCTTCTCCTTTTAAAACACGAAGAAGTGCCTGTCAGGGAAAACGAGCCATCACAGGAGAAAAGGTCCTCTCCGTGTCCCCGTTTTGGGGTAGATGCAAAGACAGCAGCAGCAGCAGGCGCGGAGCGACAGAAGCCCAGCAGCCCCTGACAGCAAGGCGGGCGGGCGAATTGGGCGGTCACGGTATCAGCTGGGGCCATCGGCACGTCTCGCTGCCTATCAGCGCTGTGCCTGGCAGCTGGGGAGATACATTTAGATAAAGCAGCCGGCAATTGTTGATAACAAGTCCCTCAAATGTCAGGCAGCACAAAGGGCAGCATTGATTGCTGCTGTACAACCCACCTTTCCTTTTCTTTGGTGCTCTATTTCCCCCCCTCCTCTTTTTAATACAGCAAAGTCTCTGGCTGGGATAATCTGCCTGCAGAAAAGGCCATTGTGCTGCTACATGCATTGTGTTATTCGCTAAATGGAATTTATCAATGTTTCTCTGATTCCCTTTCCTTTCTCCTACTCTTCCCCTTCACCACCACCACCATCCATCCCCCCCGCCTCTCCCAGGCTGCTCCCCAGCCTCTTCTTCATGGAAGTGAGACTGATCCAGCAAAAGGACAGACAGTGAGTCCTAGATCAGACATATGGGCTCTTTGAAGTCTATATGGTATAGGCTTCCTCTCCCTCACAGCTTTGGATGGATGCCCAATGCGAACACTGATCACAGCATTCATTTATTTTTGACACAGAACAGACATAGCTGACATTTTGGGGCCATTTCATCCCAAAAGTTGAGCTGTAAGGCGTTTTCAGTCTCAGGAATTCAAGAAAGAGTCTCATTTGAGCTACCAAGCTTAGTCCTGGCAATATACAAAGCTCAAAGCCAGCTCCTTGAGTTACCTAATCACATTTGGCAGAGGCTGCTGCCCTGGCCAGAGACACCTCACCTTCTGCCCTTAGAAAGATCTGGGACTTCGTGATGAGATGCAGCTCCAGCACCAGTCACACAGTGTAAAGGGATGAACTGAAAGTGCATTTGATATTACAGGGACTTGGGTGCTCTAATTGCTGATGTCTCTAATGGTTTTTCATCCTCAGCTTCTCTTTCCAGAAAATGGGAATAATGTATTGCCCAGTCTCATATCCCTCCAATGGGCTGCAGCAACCATTCAGTTTGCGTTTACAATGCATCAGAAGTTACCAGAAGGCCCCAAGAAAGTCAGTTAGTGACACGTATCCAGCCCATTGTCCAAGGGTGTCCCTTCACCACAAGTCCATTCATCTCCCCCCCACCGACAAGGATCCAGTCTGCAGCAAGAGAAGAGACCTCAGCACTCAGGCATGCTCAATCCACTTACATCAATGTACTCCTCCACTCACTGCCTTTTAAACTGAAGTGAATGTAGAGGTAAATTCTGCCTCAATAATGAACAGACTTTTTCTAGCCACTAAAAATAAACAGACACACAAACAATTAAATAAATTCAATCCTTGACACTTTATAATCATCATGTTATCATTTTAGAACCCATACTTCACCAATAATAGGTCTCAAATAAAAAGTGTGATGTCCCTAGAGAGATAAATTACAATGGGTTTTGTCTAATATGCTTACTATAATTACAAGTATTTGATCTGAAATATTTTTATGCTTTTCTATTTTCACCATTGTAGCTTTAGCATGTAAACCTCCTTGAGGGCCCTCCTGAGACCTAAAGGATTAAATCTGTCTCCTTGTGCAGAAGTGTTTCAAAACTCCGTGTGTTCACACAGGGATGAGGAATTTGAAAACATCCATTTTCAGTGGCTATAGAGGTGGCCGTGGCTGTGACCATGAACAGCGTCCCTGGGCAGCAGATGCTCTGCAGGGAGAGCCAGATGCTCCTACGGAAGGTGTTCAGCATCATAGAATGATAGAATCAACCAGGTTGGAAGAGACTTCCAAGATCATCCAGTCCAACCTAGCACCCAGCCCTAGACAATCAACTGGACCATAGCACTAAGTGCCTCAGCCAGGCTTTTCTGGAACACCTCCAACGACGGCAACTCCATCACCTCACTGAGCAGCCCATTCCAATGCCAATCACTCTCTCTGCCAACAGCTTCCTCCTAACATCCAGCCTAGACCTCCCCCAGCACAACTTGAGACTGTGTCTCCTTGTTCTGTTGCTGGTTGCCTGGCAGAAGAGACCAACCCCACCTGGCTACAGCCTCCCTTCAAGTAGTTGTAGACAGCAATGAGGTCGCTCCTAAGCCTCCTCTTCTCTAGGCTGCACGCCCCCAGTCCCTCAGCCTCTCCTCACAGGGCTGTGTTCCAGGCCCCTCACCAGCTTCATCACCCTTCTCTGGACACATTCCAGTATCCCAAGATCTCTCTTGAATTGAGGAGTCCAGAACTGGACACAGAACTCAAGGTGTGGCCTGAACAGTGTTGAGTACAGAGGAAGAATAAAATCCCTTGTCCTACTGGCCACACTGTTCCTGATCCCGGCCAGGATGCCATTGGTTCTCCTGCCCACCTGAGCACACTGCTGGCTCATGTTCAGCTACTATTTAGCAGTACCCCCAGGTCCCTTTCTTCCTGGCTGCTCTCATCCACTCTGTCCCCAGCCTGCAACGCTGCTTGGGGTTGTTGTTGCCAAAGTGTAGCTTTATCATTCCCAGAAGTTAAGCATGCACAATAAGTCCTCAGGGAACAGATGACATGGGCAAGATGGTGATATTGTGGATCTGTCCCATCCTTGCAGCACAGAACAACATATTTTTCCATATTCACCAGAGTAAGGAAACATGATGTCTGCCCTCTGACAAACCAAAGGTCTGCCTTGCCACTCTCTGACATCAGCAGCAGCTGCCCAGGGTCAAGCGCAAGAATCACTACATGGTTGGAAGCAGAGGGGACACGCACAGAGTCGCACTTTTGTTCTGTACTCTCCCTGTGTCTATCCGGAGATTGCACTGGCAGCTCTGTTTAGACCTGCTTAGCAGTTTCTGATGGATTTTTTTTACCTTGAATTTGTCCTCCCAGAAGCCAGCTTTACAATACAAGTAAGCTTAAGTGTCCTTTCTGAAAATTAAAAACTAGTATTCAGATACAAGAAAGGAGGTCTGACAGGAAAAAAAAAATTAAAATAGGATATTTCCCCACAGAAATGAAAATTGGCTGTTCTGTAGCATATACTTTCACACTTTTTTTTTTCCAAGTGTGGAAGTGAAGGAGACAGAAGTTTGTCTTTTCAGATGCAGCTTCTTTGATCAGCGTCATTCACTCTGGAGGAATGGAATATTGAATTCCTTTTGCAGTCAGGCTGTGCTTAAGCACTTTTGAGTCTGGCTGCAGTTTGTGGACTTTGTGAAACATGAGAATGCCTCCAACCTCCTCTTTGCCTTTCTTCTCTGACATAGGGATTTTCAAAGGGCATCATACTCCCTGTCCTGAGAAAAGAGATGTTCTGAAGTGTCCCCAGCCATTGATCACACACACGTGGGCATGTAGAGAAACTGGGCAGAAGTACTGCAATTCTTAATTTAAAAGGCCATGTTCTCACCCCAACCTCATGCAGAAGAGGGGGCTGGGGTTGTTTAGCCTGGAGAAGAGGAGACTCAGGAGTGAGCTCATTGCTGTCTACAACTACTTGAAGGAAGGCTGTAGCCAGGTGGGAGTTGGTCTCTTCTGCCAGGCAACCAGCAACAGAACAAGGAGACACAGTCAGGGGAGGTCTGGGCTGGACATTAGGAGGAAGTTCTTGCCAGAGGGAGTGATTGGCATTGGAATGGGCTGCCCAGGGAGGTGGTGGAGTCGCTGTCCCTGGAGGTGCTCAAGAAAAGCCTGGCTGAGGCACTTAGTGCCATGGTCTAGTTGATTGTCTAGGGCTGGGTGCTAGATTGGACTGGATGATCTTGGAGGTCTTTTTCAACCTAGTTGATTCTATGATTCTCTGATCATGCAGATGTATTCAAATATGGCCCAGGTATAAATTCAGGAACAATTTTTTTGTTAAAATGAAAGGACATGAAACAATAAATAAATAAACCTGTTAAACTATTGCCATTGAATCTTTGTCAAGGACCAGTATTTTCAGTTATCCTGAATGTCTTTTAATGCTGATGTAACAAAGTTCAATGAATTCTTCCATCACAAGCCATAGGTTTCAAGACTGCATAAAACTCTGCCATACAAATTCATGGCCTGCAGTGAGACAGGGCAGATGAAGGTTTTATAATAATCTTTGTTTTAAACAAAGTTAATTAAATTTGGGTTTAAGCTGAGCTTCAACCATTTTTCATTTATAAGAATAATGCCAGGACTTAATTATGCCTTTTATCCAAAGATCTTTAAGTACTGAGGTGCCACCTGAGACACGGAGCACAGCTGGGAGGTTCATTTGCCTTTATGTTCACCTCAGAGGAGGAGGTGAACAGGGAGGAACTGGCCTGGGTCTTTACCACAGTTTTTCTGCAGCTCTTTGTGCTGCTTTGCAATATCCAACTGTTCCAGCTGCCCCAGGGACAGACAGCAAGATGCACGGAATCATCACCATGTGGGTCCTTAAGACTAACTCCTTTCCTGTCACCTGTGCCCAACCCAGAGCACCTCTTGTCATCCACAAGAGTTGCTACATAGTCACCGTACACTGAACCCCTTCCCTGTGCAGGACTATTTTGCCCACGTGGAACAAAAAGCACAATAAATCAAGGCCAGGGAGTTTAAATGCCTTAGTCAAATTACACAGTAAATTAAAGACTGTTGTGAGTTCCAGTCAACTTCCGCACCAGAAAGCGAGATATCACTCCAGAGGCTTTCATTTTAAAACCTATCTGTTCCCCAAGATGAAAATCTAATCAATTCATCCATACAGTGGACTAATTACTTTTGCTATTTTGTATTGCAGTGAGCACAGGGAAGGAACAAAATATATTTAGTCTGCTCCAGAGTAGCTAGTCTACAATATGCAACATAGGAAAATTACTATATTTTAGCAAGGCATGAAATTGCTTTAAGAAATGGAAGTAAGGAAAAAAATCACTCAGTGCCAAGAGTGAGAAAAATACTGCCATGACAAGATACTCTGTCGCAGTACTTTGCACCGAGTTTGGTAAGAACAGATCTATTTCCTACCTGTTTCACAGCTGAGAAAAACTGCAAACTCACAATGGGTTTGACTCATTCTAATTCGTGGATTTAACAAGTGCAAATGTCAGTTCAGGCTGACCCCAGTCTCATCTCCTTCTGTCTATCTAGCCCTTGCTGGTTATCTGACAGTGAGACAAGCAGTCTGTTGGACATTTTGCTCTGTACATGAGGCTACAACCATGAGAAAACTAAGGATGCAGAACTCTCCATCTGTTGGGTCTCAGCAGTAAAAAACTAGATTAAGTTTATACCTCTATGGGCCATTAAAGGGGGCAATTAGAATAGAATCATAGAATCAGTCAGGGTTGGAAGGGACTACAAGGATCAGCTAGTTCCAACTCCCCTGCCATGGTCAGGAACACCCTACCCTAGAGCAAGCTGCCCACAGCCTCATCCAGCCTGGCCTTAAACACTTCCAGGCATGGGGCCTCAACCACCTCCCTGGGCAACCCAGTCCAGCCTCTCACCACTCGCATGCTTAACAACTTCCTCCTCACATCCAGTCTCTATCTCCCCACCTCCAGCTTTGCTCCACTCCCCCTAGTCCTATAACTCCCTGACAGCCTATGAAGTCCCTCCCCAGCCTTTTTGTAGGCCCTCTTCAGATACTGGAAGGCCACAAGAAGGTCACCTCGCAACCTCCTCTTCTCCAGACTGAACAACCCCAACTCACTCAGTCTGTCTTCATAGTAGAGCTGCTCCAGCCCTCTGAGCATGCTCGTGGTCCTTCTCTGGACACATTCCAGCACATCCACAACCCTCTTGTAATAGGGGCTCCAGAACTGGATGCAGTACTCGAGGTGGGGTCTTAGCAGAGCAGAGTAGAGGGGGAGAATCACCTGCCTCCACCTGCTGGCCACACTTCTCCTGATGCAGCCCAGGCTCTGGCTGGCTTTCTGGGCTGCAAGTGCACACTGCTGGCTCATGTTGAGCTTGTCCACCAGCACTCTCAAGTCCCTCTCCCCAGGGGTCTCTCCAGCCAGTCACTGCTCAGCCTGTATTTGTGCTTGAGATTGCCTCAACCCAGATGCAGGAAGAAATCAGGCAAGAACAAACTGGGTAATTACCGAAGATTTAACCGACTGTCATAAATTGGGAACTATAGGGTTAAAATAATCCTCTAGGGACTAGAAAAGTCCAGGGTGGACATAAGAAAATGTAAAATTATTATTCAATCTCATAATTCTGCTATCTCTTTCTAAGCTGGCAGTCAGGCCAGCTCATTCTCCTTTCCTCACCCTCCTGCCTGGCAGAAGCTACTTATCAGGGCAAACATTTTGGGGGCTTCCAGAGGAAGCCTATGGATGGCAGAGGCACTGGGGCGGGGGAGGACTGGAGCACCAGGGATTGTATATTAGTTTTGGACTGGGGGAAAGTTCAAGGGGGTTACTCTGTATCCTTTATATGCTCTGTGTCTTTCTTTTCAAATACAATTCTGCGTTTCTCTCCAATTTGAAAGAGTCTCTTTCTGTCGGCTCTTTAAAAACCACAATGGTGGCCAGAGGAAAAAAAACTTGAAAGGAAGCAAATCTCTCTTCCTTTCCTAGGAAAGCAAGGAAGGAGAAGGAAACAGCAAAACGAGGAAGCAGAGCAGCAAGATAGCTAACTGAGGAGACCTGGAGGCACAAGGAGCCTAAGATCAGACTGTATTCATCAGGATCCACATGCTTATACAGGTATTTAGCTTGAGTGGAGGGAAAAATGACTAGAGGACTGGAGCACCTCTCCTGTGAAGACAGGCTGAAAGAATTGAGGCTGTTCAGCCTGGAGAAGAGAGGGCTCTGAGGAGATTTTACAGCTACATTTCAGTATCTGAAGGGGTGTTGTGGTTTGTTTTTTTTAAATAGCTAACAGAAATTAAACTCTCAAATGATGAATTCCATCTCTGTCACAGATGAGTTCCAGTATCTACAAGAGTCCCAGGCTTCTACTTGTCTCTTGTACCAGGCCATCCACCACCCCTGAGGGTTCCACCTTCTCAACAGACAACTGAGAAGGAGGAGGATCCGGTGGTGGATGAGGAGGAGGTGGCAGAAAAGGGAAGAAAACTATTAGGAGATCAGTTCCATTCACAGCAACCACTGTCTGACCAGGCTCGTCCATCCTCACCACTGCCTCACCAGCCAGAGGAGGCACTACCGTCAGGGCACCCTTGCGGCTTGCCCTGCCGCCTGATGCTCGGCACCAGGGCAGCCGCTGCCGCTTCTGCCACTGTTGGAATACGCGAGGACACTGTGACCTTTGCCGCTAGTCCTGGCTAGCTACCGTGAGCAGAACCAGCAGGTGTGCTCGGGAAGCGGGGCAAACCGCTCCCCCTCTCATGCTCAGTACCGCCAGTTCCGCCAGTGTAAAGTTAAAGCTGACTCGCAGCGGGGGAGGAGATCCCCATCGCCGCTCTTTGCATATTCCCCAGCAGGACACTCTCCAAATGCAGACTCGTCATTTGCAGCCGCAGCCTGCCCGCTGCTTGTGCTGGGCCGGGAGAGGTACCAAGGCCCGGCCGTTTCTTCAGGAGTCACCAGCTCCTGCCCTGAATAGGGAGTGGCTGCGCCCAGCAAGAGGATGGCCGCCACGGCAATCAGCCCGCCAAGCAGGACGGCACTGCTTCCGCGTGGCGCCATCTTCGAAACCTGCCTGGATCTACGGGTCCAGGGGAGGCTACCGGCATGGCTGGAGCCGCCTGCGTTTCCGCCGCCCGCAGATTCCGATCAGGAGGGGAAAACACGCAGGGGTTTGCCTGCTCCGCTGTACCCTATCCCTCCAGCTCGCCCCGTGCAGTGCCGCTGGGCACCGTGCTGTAGGTCAGTGCGAGCCGTGGCCGCATCGGGGGCGGGGGCCCTTTATCACCTTCAGCCACCTCCAACCACCTCAGACCTTTCAGCTCGCTTCTTGCCGCTTCCTTCCCCCGCTCCGCCACCCAAGAGGGGAGCGGCTCACTTCTCCAAGCCTTCCAATTACTCCATGCCAGCCTCGCTAAGAGGCACCATTTTCCCTAAACCTTAATTCTGTATTTTCTCCAAACTATGCAAACCAACCCCCTCGTTCCCCGTACGGGCCAACAATTATTTCTTTCGTGGTTTTTTAAAGAGAGCCGTCAGAAATTAAACTCTCAAATGAAACTGGAGAAAAAATACAGAATGATATTTAGAGAGAAATAGAGAGATAGACATTACAAAGCAATTACTGCATCCCTGGCAAACCCCCTTGAGTTTTCCCCCATCTCAAAACCACCTAGATCTGCACTCCCCAGTGCTCCAATCCTCCCCCCCCCAATGCCTCTGCCATCCAAAGAGGCCTAAACAAGCCTCTGGGGGTCTGCTGCTTACAAGTTCTTCCCAATAATTTGGCTCCCACCACACACACANGCTTCCTTCCCCCGCTCCGCCACCCAAGAGGGGAGCTGCTCGCTTCTCCAAGCCTTCCAATTACTCCATGCCAGCCTCGCTAAGAGGCACCATTTTCCCTAAACCTTAATTCTGTATTTTCTCCAAACTATGCAAACCAACCCCCTCGTTCCCCGTACGGGCCAACAATTATTTCTTTCGTGGTTTTTTAAAGAGAGCCGTCAGAAATTAAACTCTCAAATGAAACTGGAGAAAAAATACAGAATGATATTTAGAGAGAAATAGAGAGATAGACATTACAAAGCAATTACTGCATCCCTGGCAAACCCCCTTGAGTTTTCCCCCATCTCAAAACCACCTAGATCTGCACTCCCCAGTGCTCCAATCCTCCCCCCCCCAATGCCTCTGCCATCCAAAGAGGCCTAAACAAGCCTCTGGGGGTCTGCTGCTTACAAGTTCTTCCCAATAATTTGGCTCCCACCACACACACATGGCAGGAGGAGGAGGAAAGGAGAGCAAACTGACCTTATTGTGAGCTTATAACAAGATAGCAGAATTTTGGGATTGAATAAAAATCTTCTAGTCCCCAGAAGATTTGTAACCTTATTGTCTCAACCTGGGACAAGGGGACCTACAGGAAAGGTAGGGAAGGACTGTGTAGAAGGGCTTGTAGTGATAGGAGGAGGAGCAGTGGTTTTAAACTGGAGTAGAGTATATTTATGTTGGACATAAGGAGGGAGTTCTTTACAATGAGAGTGACAAAGTACTGGAGCAGGTTGCCCAGGAATACTGTTGAGGCTCTGTCCCTGAAGACATTCGAGACAGACTTGATGTGTCCCTGGGCAGCCCGATCTAATTGGAGGTGTCCTTGCTCACTGCACTGGGGTTGGGCAAGACGGCCTTTGAGTGTCTCTACCAACCCAGTGCAATCTGTGTGTGCGAATGCATGAATTTTTGACCCATTTTCTAGTCCTTTATGCTGCTCTGGTGCATAAGGATTTTACCATCACATGGCCTTTGTGATGACAGCCAGCTTGAGTTTTCCCTCACATGTCTGCTTGTCACCCTCTTCATGACTGCAAGGGAACAAATACCTTCCCAACCAAGCAGGGATCTGATGTTCTACTTCTGTGTCTCCTCTGCAGCACAAGTATGAGGTATTGGAAACAAGGCAGTAAGATCAGTTGTATCCATTAAAAAAGCAATGACCAACACCAAACAAACAAGTAAACAACAACAAAAAGAATACAACCAAATGACAGAAAATAAATAGCCAGAAATTAAAAGAAAAGCCCAACCCTGTAAGTTGGCAAAAAGGCTAATGTTTGCTGAAGTACAATGATTTCATACATACATATTATATAGAAGAGAAAGGAGTTTTCCATCTCTAATCAGTGGTGATTTAGAAAGCAGCCAGAGTACTTCTGTGTTTTACAGCCTCCTCCTGAATCGGATTCCTCATCCAAGTCTCAAATGCAGAAAAGTAGAATGCAAATGATCTAGGCAAAAATGCAGAAAGCAGCAGCAACTCTTGCCTGTGGCATTGTTAAAGTCAAACCACTGTAGCAGAGATTCTACCACCTAATGAGCAGGAAGAAAGGGAGCTCTCACCTCAGAGATACAGGCTTCCTTAAAAGTTTTGGCATCAAGGCTGCAGCTCGAAGGCAAGAATTCACTCTCCACTCCCCTCAAGCAACTGCGTGAAGCCAGGCTTTGAATGTCAGGCCCTGTCATTGTAGGCACAGCGCAAATGCCCTGCAGTAATGCCACCACCAAGGCAGCACTCAGTTGTCAGAATACCAGCAGCACAATTCCTAAGAAAGCCAGCAAATATGACAGCCCATGAATATGAATCTGGAGACAAAGCAGAAACTGCATTTGACTGAGAACACACAAGTCAAGACTGAGAAAATAACTCTGGTGAGAACTTTTTTGTGGTGGTGTTGCAGTAATTTGTTGATGAACGCCATGAAAATGAAGGACTCTGCCCAGGCTGCAGCAGGCCTGGCAGGGTTAGGCTTTCCAACAGCAGTTCCACAAGCAGCATCGTAGCCAGCACTGATCTCTGACTAGTCCTGTCCAGACATTCTCCTAAACACAGACTTCTTGGACACTTTAAGACATGATGAGCCCTATGAGGAGAGGTTGAGGGAGCTGGGGGTGTTTAGCTTGGAGAAGAGGAGACTCAGGGCTGACCTCATTGCTGTCTACAACTACCTGAAGACAGGCTGTAGACAAGTAGGGCTGGTTTCTTCTGACAGGCAACCAGCAACAGAACAAGGGGACACAGTCTCAAATTGTGCCAGGGGAGGTCTAGGATGGATATTAGGAGGAAGTTCTTTCCAGAAAGAGTGATTGGCATTGGAATGGGCTGCCCAGAGAGGTGGTGGAGTCGCCGTCCCTGGAGGTGTTGAAGAAAAGCCTGGCTGAGGCACTTAGTGCCATGGTCTATTTGATTGTCTAGGGCTGGGTGCTAGGTTGGAGAGGATGATCTTGGAGGTCTCTTCCAACCTGACTGATTCTATGGTTCTATGATTCCTCACATTTAACTCCAGCTGTATAAAGGCTAAGCATATAAGAACAAAATCATCTAAAGCTTTCTCTGTAGCAAAGAAAGCAAATCACCTCTGGATGACAAGTCATCCTGCCTAATTCAAAAGTCCTTCTAAAAAGAGCAGAATTGTCCTCAGGAGATACCCCTCTTTTAACTGCAAGGGTGCCTAGACAGTTGCTTAGATCTGATGACTGTATTTTAGATGGGGGAAAAAAAGTAATTTTAGAGGACTCCAATCCTAACTGTGCCTATTTTCTGACTGAGTCCTTTCATTGAAATCCAACTCACGTGGTGGTTTCCTCTATGTAAATAACTAGGGAAAAAAAACTATATTACTATAAAAGCAAGTAGAGATTAATGTTTCTGCTTGTTAATGCTCTTTCACACTTAAAGTGGGAGATTGGGCTTCTATGCTGAACGCAGTTTTTACTGCTCCGTGTGGAGCAAACCAGCTCCACACATCAGACATCTAACATATGTTGTTTACATAACACTTTCAGCTGTGTTGCTACTCTCTCTCTGAACTCAATAGTTCCCCCAAAAAAATGGGATTTGGTGAGTTTTTCTCTCAGAAAGTTTTTGGCAGTGGAGCCTGGTATGTTATAGAACCCCTACTCTTTCACAAAGAACACCAAGTCCTTTGTACTGGGTGTCACACAACAGGAGATCATTCCTTCTTTGGCATCTTCCTATCAGCAGAGTCTAAATACATTCTCTCTCCTAGCCTTTCCAGGGTTACACAAGGTAGCTGTGCCTAAACTCTTCCTCTGTCCCATTTGCCCTTGTTGTTTGCAAGGCTTCTTCTGTGCCATGGATACCAGCAGGGTCCAGGGTATTCTTGTGACCTGCATGCTGACATACAATTAGACCATCAACTGAAGAGCATCACAATACCCCAAAGGGTTTAACCAATTTTGTGCTGTTTGAAGAGGTGGACTGCAGCTGTCCCTGAGCTCAAAATAGAGCTGCCATTGGGTCATATTATAATATGAGATCAGTGGGAACAGAAACATTTTTAATACTCACATGTGTGTGGTCAAGATAAATTAGGACCTTCTGATCATTGCAATGAATAAAACTGTAACTAATGACATTAGCATGCCCTTTCCACTTTCCTCTCTATTAGTTATAATGCATATTCCCCCAAAAAGGACATGATAGTGCCACAGAATATTTTAAGTCTTATTTAAATTGTATACTTTTTTGATATCTTTGGTATCTAAAACATGCATCTGGATTGAGGCAATCCCAAGCATAAATCCAGGCTGGGCAGTGACTGGCTGGAGAGCAGCTGTGAGAAGAGGGACTTGGGGGTGCTGGTGAACGAGAAGCTCAACACGAGCCAGCAGTGTGCACTTGCAGCCCAGAAAGCCAAGCAGAGCCTGGGCTGCAGCAGGAGAAGTGTGGCCAGCAGGACGAGGGAGGTGATTCTCCCCCTCTACTCCACTCTGCTGAGACCCCACCTGGAGTACTGCATCCAGTTCTGGAGCCCCAAGAGGGATGTGGATGTGCTGGAGCGTGTTCAGAGAAGGGCCATGAGGATGTTCAGAGGGATGCAGCACCTCTGCTATGAGGACAGACTGGAGGAGTTGGGGCTGTTCAGTGTGCAGAAGAGGAGGCTGCAAGGTGACCTTCTTGTGGGCTTCCAGGATCTCAAGGGGTCCTACAAAAAAGCTGGGGAGGGACTTTTTAAGTTCTCAGGGAGTGACAGGACTAGGGGGAATGGAGCAAAGCTGGAGGTGTGGAGGTAGAGACCGGATGTGAGGAGGAAGTTGTTGAGCATGAGGGTGGTAAGAGCTTGGAATGGGTTGCCCAGGGAGATGGTTGGGGCCACATGCCTGGATGTGTTTAAGGCCAGGCTGGATGAGGCTGGGGCCAGGCTGCTCTAGGGTAGAGTGTCCCTGGGCATGGCCACATACCCTGCTATCTCCGCTTTCCTGTCACCATCACACCCTGCTCACATAGTTACTCATGTAATTGTTACAAAGTTCTTAAAACCACAGGGTACATAGAGGCAGCTGCCTTCTATTTCTGGTGCTGGCTTGATACCTGATTTAGTTGTGGCAGTTAACAAGGCAGGAATCACAAAACAGGTAGTTAATTTCATTTCCGAAAAACCCTGCCCACAACAATTTTGGGTTCTAATTCAGTCAGGAAAATCTTTACAAGGATGCTCATGGTCAATTCATTTGTTTAGGAGAATAGGAAATTGGAAAAGTTTAGGCACAAAATGGCTTTGCCTCACTTACAAATAGGTAGCCTGGAGCCCTAGGGTAGGTCTGTGCTACTGACTGCAGCAGAGTAGAAATGTCAACATAGTCCCTAACTCCTTTGTGGTAGTGTTGGAACTACTTGGCCATTGAGAGGCTTCTGGATCTTCCTTGGTGAAACAGGCCTTCATTCTGGGGATTGGAGCTTTGAAACTAAAAAAAAAGGCTGGTGTCCTAGATGGAGCAAGTTCAAAGAGACAGAGAGAGTTCTGCCATCTCTGCTTGAACTACTAACACTGAACACATGCTCTCCTGAAAAAGTACATCTAGAAGAGACTTTCACCTTGGTCAAAATCAGAACATTTCTTATCTACAAAACTGGCTAAAACAAAATTGCAAGAGGAGAAATGGAAATAGAGGGTAAAGAAGTAAGATCCTCTTTATGTTTCAAAACAAAACAGGAACCTTATTAACATTTAAATGAATAGACTGTCTGGATTGTGAAATCCTTATGAACTGTCGTGCTCTGGACAGAAATTAATCTTGACCCTCATTATCAAAAGCCACCCTACTTGTGACAGGGTGTTTGTGAAGCCAGAGAAGCAGATGCTCCTCCTCTGACTACCTGCAACTGGCAGGACCTAGACTTGGTGAGCTGGCTGATTTTCAGTGCTTCTATTTTCCTTAATAAAGAACATTAATATTAATATATTGGCAACAACATTAAAAAAAAACCCTGGGGCAAGCCACTGGCACAGCAGTTAGCTGCACGAGTCAGCACCCTGCAGTGAGCAGTAATCTGCCTGTTTTCTATCTGAGGAGATAAGAAGCACTCAGCCCAGCCTGAACAGCTACCACATGCTTGCAGAGCCATCACTGTCAAGAGGAGGGCTGTCACGTATGGGAGCCACCCTGCCAGCAGCAGCACCACAACAGAGTCCTCTGCTTAATGGCCACATCCCTATTCCCACCACCACAGTGCAGCAAAGCTCAGCTCTGCACTCTAGCTTCTCTCTAGCCTGCTGGCTGTACCAATGCTGAGTAAGACTATGGAGCAAATGGAGAGGAAGACATGGCTCCTCCTGGCTTCCAAAATAAAACTGTGCCAGGCAAGAGAAGCAGTGGAACTAGTGCCTTTAGGGAGAGGAAAATAGAGACACAGGCTTGGGAAAGGTGGGGTGTGGGTGAAGAGCTGCAACCTTGGCTTCCTAAAGCTCTTGAAACGTAGAACTTCCTACTCCCTGAAATTTCACCGTCCTCTCTCTCCAGAAGTCTCGTTATCCCTCTCCATACCTTCATCACTTCAGAGATTGTCTGTTCAAACAGAAATTATTTCAAGTGTGGGCTGCATTACACAGATGAGCACAGAGATCCAGCGGTGGACGTCAAAAAATCTTTGGACAGACATGTCCATGTCTTGAAATATCCCATCATAGCACAAGCTGTTGATCAGCAGGTACAACTACAGAGTCATTCTCTGTTAATTCAATGACTCAAGACAGTCTTGATAGTACTATCCTCACACTTTCTTCTAATCCCCTGACTAGGCTTGTTGAAAGGATGCAGCCATACTTCTATGGCATTACCGTCACTTAAGGTTATGCCATTAATGTATTGCTCTAATCACAGTTGTAATGCAGGACTCACACAAGCATCTTTCATGTGGTTGTTTCTTTTCTAGTAAGTTTTTAAGCTCACAGGGAGAAGAGCTGAAAACATGAAAGGAATCCACATCAAACCATGAAACACAGACTTCCTGAAAGAAGTCTTGACTTCTCAGTTCAGCTTGTGTGCTGAGGAGACAGCTGATGCTGGCAACCCAAGAGGTCTTAGTTGCTGATACATGCCCACAGTGTAAGAAAAAAAATAGGAACTGTAATAGTCGCAGGCAAACACAACAAAACTACTGAGAGTGCAACATCAAAGGTCTGAATAAGAAGGAAAAAAGGAGAGGGAAGGGAAGGGGAAAGGAAAAGGGAAGGGGAAAGGAAAAGGGAAAGGGAAAGGGAAAGGGAAAGGGAAAGGGAAAGGGAAAGGGAAAGGGAAGGGGAAAGGGAAGGGGAAAGGGAAGGGGAAGGGGAAAGGGAAGGGGAAAGGGAANGAAAAGGAGAGGGAGAGGGAGAGGAAGAGGGAGAGGGAGAGGGAGAGGGAGAGGGAGAGGGAGAGGGAGAGGGAGAGGGAGAGGGAGAGGGAGAGGGAAAGAGAAAGAGAAAGGGAAAGGGAAGGGGAAAGGACTCAGTGATCTCCTTGGGTCCCTTCCAACCCTTAATACCCTGTGATCCTGTGAACACTCTCACTCAGTTTAGTATCATCTGCAAACTTACTGAGGATCCACTCAATCTCCTTGTTCAGATCATTGATAAAGAAATTAAATCTGCCTCCAGTACTGAGTCCTGGGGAACACTACTTGAGACCATCTGCCAGATTAATTTTACTCTATTCACCACAGCAAGTTTTCTACCCAGTGAAATGCCCACCCAAGCCTTTCACACAGTTTCTCCAGGCGGATGTTGTGGAACACAGCAATTCCAGTCATTTTGTAGACAATTAGTGATAAAACCTTCCAATAGCATTATAAATTCTTTTAATTAAAAATATTTTCCCCCTAAACTTATCTACAAAGGTTTGTTTATCAGTGTGCCAAGAATCTCATACAAATTCTCAGCATCATGCAGCATAATACCATATATCTCAGAGCAGCACCTGAAAGGTCCTATGGACCTTTCAATAGAAGATTCTACTTCACATTGTCTCCTAATAGAAGAAATAGCCAGAGGATTTTATCCAGCTTTTATCCAGAGGAATGAGCTCTGTCTAGTCCTCATGAGATGCTTTCATGAAAGCCCTGATATTGCAAAGTCATCCAGTAGGTGATAACAGCAATCAAGAATTTGAAGGACTATAAATACTTCAACTTTCACAGCCTATCAAAAACTTGTACTTTCTGTTCTGAAGGAAAGAACTGAGAGGAGGCAATAAGTGCTGGGCATACAAAGTCATTAGAGAACAAACATGGGGGGAAAAAAAGTAATACAGGCAACATATTGAAGTTTCAAGAAGGACAAAATGGAGCAATAAAGGATAAGAAACAAACAACCCAGAATTTGATTACCAAGTACAGTCTTACTAGATTTGTGCTCTGTACTCTACTTAGTACTGCATTTCACCAGAGGAACTGGGGAATGAGGCTGTATATGTTTGTCTTGGAGGGTGAGGGATGTTAAGAGAGAAAAAGCAAGAGTTAATTACAAACATTTCTTAAATTACTGTGTCTTATTTTAGCCTCAGAAATATTATTAACTATAATAGATGAAGCTTTTTTCAAGCATGGAGAAATGTTTTTCCTTTCAGCTGTTTTGAGAGAAGAAGGAAATAGGCATAGACTGTGATAATAGAACATAATTATCTACTGTCTTCAGACTTTGACACTGTTTTGAAGCTGTTGAGACAGATTCGGACATACCTATCAGGAACTCCTTTGGTGATAAAGATGAAAGCGGAAGTCTCCTTACTCCAAAGTCTGCCCACACACAAATTCTGTAATTCTGAGTAAAGGAGAAACCATTCTTCTCTCATTCTTCTCTCCCTTTGCAGGTAGGGAGAGCCAAGGGACAGCCTTGGCTCATTCAGGCCACACCTTGAGTAGTGTGTCCAGTTCTGGGCTCCTCAAGTCAAGAGAGATGTTGAGATATTGGAATGTGTCCAGAGAAGAGTGACAGAGCTGGTGAGGGGCCTGGAACACAGCCCTGTGAGGAGAGACTGAGGGAGCTGGGGGTGTGCAGCCTGCAGAAGACGAGGCTCAGGGGTGATCTCATTGCTGTCTACAAATACCTGAAGGGAGGCTGTAGCCAGGTAGGGTTGGTCTCTTCTGCCAGGCAACCAGCAACAGAGCAAGGGGACACAGTCTCGAGTTGTGCCGGGGGAGATCTAGATTGGATGTCAGGAGGAAGTTGTTGCCAGAGAGAGTGATTGGCATTGGAATGGGCTGCCCAGGGACGTGATGGAGTTGCAGTCCCTGGAGGTGTTCAAGCCTCGTTGAGGCACTTAGTGCCATGGTCTAGTTGACTGGATCGGGCTGGATGATAGGTTGGGCTGGAGGTCTCTTCCAACCTGGTTGATTCTATGGATGAGTCGATGGTTGATTCTGTGTCTCTTTCTGCCTGGATCAGAACAGTAAAACAAGATCATTTCACTGCACTCTTTTACAGTGTAGTACTATCAGAGCAAGGGGCACAATACCCAAGGCTGACAAGTCTCACCTCAGTCTGCTACTAGGACAATTTGTAAAGTCAGAGCCCAGTTCAGTGATGTCAAACATTTCATGTCAATTAAATGAAGACTAGATTAAGGTCCTGCTACTTCAGCCAAATACATTCAAAGAGATTCTCACCATCACATGCCACATCTGCCCCAACCTCAAATATGTGACTCTTAGCCAATCATCAGCTACTTCATTGACAGGGACTTAGAATGATTAACCAATTTACTCCATTAGGCAGACTGCGCACATGCTGTCTCCACTTGCACATGAAGTGAGAAAGCAACCAACTTGCCTACCAAGGGAGAGACTCTCTTACCCTGCGCTATCTACTCTCCTTTCCAGAACAAGCAAACAGCAAATTAAGTCTAAACTCTGAATTGTTCTTTTTAAACCTGATTGACTTCTACTGTGCACCTCCACAAGTCGTATCAATTTCTGAGCTACAGCTCTCTCCCCTCAAAGGCCTGCAGATGCAATCATATATTTTGGCCATGTTGGTTCATATTATTTTAGGGCCTTTTCTAAGAAATATGTTCATTAAGCTAACCAACACAAGTGGTTTTCCCTTGAGTGCTCTGTGATAATGATTTGTACCTAGCAGCAGCTGGAAACCAATAGTTCTGAGGAGAAGCTTCTGTTTCTAGGAAGGTCAATTGTCAAATAGGATTCATTCTGCACCTGAGACAAGAGATGTTGAGGTCTTATAGATCTGCATAGCGTTAAAAGTTTTGCAAATAGGAGAGAACCAGCTTTCAATAATTACCTCTTCCTTCAGAAGTATCTGCAAAAGGCAGCCCTGAGTAGACTATATTTATTTCAGTGGTTAAAAAACCAAACCAGCCACAACAAAAACAAACAACAAAAAAACACAGAGTAGGTAAAAAGAAAATGACAAGACAATTAGTCGAAGTTCCTTTTGTTCCCTGAAATATGAAAGTTTAACTCATAGCTAAACTAGTAGTTTAAGTATGTGGCTTTGATTTCTGTGGTTCTGGACATCACAGTTATGAGTGGAACAGCAGCACTACAGGATGGGGACAGGGTGACTGGAGAGAAGCCAGGCAGAAAGGGACCTGGGGGTACTGGTACATAGTAGCTGAAGATGAGCCAGCATTGTGCCCAGGTAGCCAGGAGAGCCAATGGCATCCTGGCCTGGATCAGGAACAGTGTGGCCAGTAGGACAAGGGAGGCAATTCTTCCCCTGTACTCAACACTGGTCAGGGCACACCTTGAGTAGTGTGTCCAGTTCAAGAGAGATGTTGAGATACTGGAATGTGTCCAGAGAAGGGCGACAAAGCTGGTGAGGGGCCTGGAACACAGCCCTCTGAGGAGAGGCTGAGGGAGCTGGGGGTGTTTAGCCTGGAGAAGGGCTGGACTAGACAAGGCTGGGTGCTAGGTTGGACTGGATGATCTGGAGATCTCTTCCAACCTGATTGATTCTATGATTCTATGATTTCTTGCTGCAGCAGTGCACCCGTGTGTAAAACCAGGTAAGTAGTCTCATAAAGCCTGAGGAAAGTAAACCTCTGCTTTATGTTTCATTATGAGTCAAGGTAATGGAAGATGATCAGATAGGCATTTGTCCATCCTCTCCTATGCATTATTAAATCTGATGCAATATTTTGAGACAATAAACTCACCCTTCAGAGGCATGGGAAGGGAAGCAGGAGGCAATAGCATGCAGAGAACTGTTGATTCAGAACTGTTGGTTCTGACTGAATGTCAGATCCATCCCAGGGTGCTGAGAGAGCTGGCAGATGAGCTGGCCAAGCCGCTCTCCATTATTTTCCAGCAGTCCTGGCTCACCGGAGAGGTCCCAGGAGACTGGAAAGTGGCCAACGTGATCCCCATCCACAAGAAGGGTCGGATGAAGGAACCTGGGAACTACAGACCTGTCAGCCTGACCTCAGTGCCAGGGAAGCTGATGGAACAGGTTATCTTGGGGGTGATAACAGTGCAACTGAGGGATGGCCAAGGGCTCAGGTCCAGCCAACATGGATTTAGGAAGGGCATATCCTGCCTCTCCAACCTGATCTCTTTCTATGATCAGGTGACCCACTTGGTGGATGTGGGGAGGCCTGTGGATGTGGTCTATCTGGACTTCAGCAAGGCCTTTGACACTGTTCCCCACAGCAAACTGCTGGCTAAG
>WAAF01007971.1:21132-60781 GCA_013400475.1 Tricholaema leucomelas
TGAGGAGAAAGTTCTTCACTGAGGGAATCATTGGACACTGGAATGGGCTGCCCAGGGAGGTGGTGGAGTTGCCGTCCCTGGAGCTGTTCAAGACAGGATTGGACGTGGCACTTGGTGCCATGGTCTAGCCTTGAGCTCTGTGGTAAAGGGTTGGACTTGATGATCTGTGAGGTCTCTTCCAACCCTGATGATACTGTGAGACTGTGAATGTCTGGCTTAAGTAGTTCTCTCATACATCTCTGAAAATCCCAATCTTTGTGCCGCTACCGTCCTTTCTCACACTTAGTACCAACCTGAGGACAAGTTTATCAGTATGCGCTAGTTTGAAGCTAGCTAGAATGTTTTGGTGAGAAGAAATAGATGATAGGCTGTGAAAAGAAAACAATGTTGGTGTCTACTTCACTCATAGGCTTGCTGAGATGTGTAAGAACAAGAACGCAAACAGATAACACAGCTGCTGTGTGTCTCTGGCTGCCTGCAGTTTTCTCCCTAACCTGCTGTCCAATCCTTCTGCTTTCTAACCCCCCTGGCCAATTCTCCAAACTCACCTTGAACATAAGGCAAAGTCTGGGATAAGGTAGAGGGGTGGAAAGGAGATGGAAGGGTGGTTGGGAGCCCTCCTGGGGACTCTGGTTTCTGGGAGGGCTGTTGTGTTTCTGTATTACTTTTTAACTTGTATATTTCTGTCTGTAGCTGTAGATATTGTAAATATCTGCTTGCATATTGTGCTAAGCTGTAAATATAAAGCTTCATTCTTAATTCCCAGCTTGACTGAGTCTAGTCTGGGTGATTTTCCAAAGTGGGGGGCAGGTAAAACCNGGGGTGGGGCACACAGGTAACACCCAAACCATCACAGAAGGGCAGCAGGAGGCAATAGCATCCATAGACAGAGAACCATCATGTTGTTTCTGACTGAATGTCTGCCTTAAATATTTCTCTTATACATCTCTGAGAAGCCTCATCTTCATGCCACTGCCATCCTTTCTCACATTTAGTGCCAATCTGAGGACAAGTTTATCAGTACTTTTCATTCTTACTTTTCACTGAAATGCTTGTGTAATCCTAGGCTCTTCATCTGGAATAGAAGGAAAGGAGGGAATCCCAGTAAGTCAAGCTGATATCCAGCTTCACAGTACCCAGGGAAGAAAAAAACCTAGAGTGAAATCCACTAGACTGTCCTCTCAAGTCTGCCTCAGATGTATTGGGGGAGACTAAGGAAATCACATTCAGTGCCTCAGTTTCCTGTGATCCAAGGTTCTTATTACTGCCCAACACCATGAGAGTATGTGAGGCTTATTTCTGTATACATATGATACTCTGGATTTAAAAATGGAAAGCTATATAAATGCAAACTATTAGAGTATTACTAAAGCTGTACTCAAATATCAAGGGAATATTTTACTGGAGAAGAAATGAAAATCATTTCTCTTTGTTCTCAGGATTCACAGATATGAGCAACACTGTCAAATACCTCCAGAAAATAACACTCAGTGAAGAAATAAAGGCTCCCTTTTGTGAAGACTTTCATTATATATTCATTTTATTCCAATTCTGAAGACTTACACATCTTTCTTGGGTTTTGTTTGCATGTTCTTAGAATTGTTTCCCTTGTTGTCATATTCCTTCTTGCCAACACAGTAAGAACAGAAATCCTAATATGCTGCATTATAAACTACCCATTTTATTAGGCCGCATAGGTATTACCACAGATTTAATCTATTAAAGCCATTAGTATTTTAAAAAGATGGAGCAGTTATAATTTTGTGGAGCTAAAAAGCATTCACAAATGAGTACTTAGTTGTATAAATAAGATGAGGTAGAAATCAGAGTAATTCAGGGCTTTCCAGGGTGATTTTACATTAATCAGGTTTCCTGTATCTCTCCTCTCTTCCACCCATTGGTACATCCCCTCTCATTCCAATCTCAGATAGTCTTTCCCTCACTTATCCTATCCTAGAGACAAGATTTGATTACAAAGCATATAAAGAGAATTCTTTATTGAGCACAACAACCCCAAGCAGCACTACAGACTGGGGACAGAGTGGCTGGAGAGCAGCCATGAAGAAATGGACGTGGGGCTTCTGGTAGATAGCAGCTGAACATGAGCCAGCAGTGTGTCCAGGTGACCAAGAGAGCCAATGGCATCCTGGCCTGGATCAGGAACAGTGTGGCCAGTAGGACAAGGGAGGTTATTCTGCCCCTGTACTCAACACTGGTCAGGCCACACCTTGAGTGCTGTGTCCAGTTCTGTGTCCCTCAATTCAAGAGAGATGTTGAGATACTGGAATGTGGCCAGAGAAGGGCGACAAAGCTGGTGAGGGACCTGGAACACAGCCCTGTGAGCACAGGCTGAGGGAGCTGGGGGTGTTTAGCCTGGAGAAGATGAGGCTCAGGGGTGACCTCATTGCTCACTACAACTACTTGAAGGGAGGCTGTATCTAGGTGGGGTTGGTCTCTTCTGCCGGGCAACCAGCAACAGAACAAGAGGACATAGTCTGAAGTTGTGCCAGGGGAGGTTTAGGCTGGATATCAAGAGAAAGTTGTTCCCAGAGAGAGTGATTGGCATTAGAATGGGCTGCCCAGGCAGGTAGTGGAGTCACCATCCCTGGAGATGTTCAAGAAAAGACTGGCATGGCATTTGGCACCATGGTCTAGCTAATTGGCTAGGGTTGGGTAATAGGTTGGACTGGATGAACTTGGAGGTCTCTTCCAACCTGGTTGATTCTATGATTCCATGATTCCATGACACCAGACTACTAACAGGTCTTTCAGGACTGGGGGTACTGTCTTCTCTATGACAAAAGTATTGCATGGGAAGAGGATGTTTGCATTTTTTGTTAAAATTGAGATAAATCCAGAGTGGTTATCTTGCTGTAGGATACAGAGGGCCACAAGTGCTTTCAGGTTTTATTAACAGATAGTCAAGATCAGCACTATTCTAGACCCTGAGGTTTCAACCTCAGCTCATCCACCTCCTAGTAAAACCAAACTTCCTTGCTGAAGTCACTGCCTTTTCATTGTCTAACAGCCGTGGTATGACTTGCCCTGTGTTAAAAATTGCTTTCTTGTCACTAAAGACAAAGCAAATTCTTCTGCCTATTAATAGCCTTAAAGAGTTTCTGTCTAACCAAGCTCTGTAAACACAGGGTTTACCTACAGCCTGTGGATCGCCCGGCTGATGGTCTCTGGCACTTCCTCAGTAGAAACATTTAGGTGGATTGGCACTCAAGCATTCTCAGGGTGCACATCTAACCATGACAGTTCTCTCATTTTAGCTTTTCAGACTTTTTTAGTACTTTTTTTCTGATTTCCACAAAAAAGCAGGATAGATATGCTTCATACTTAGAGGCAGAAAAGCTTCAGCTACTTCAGATAAGCGTGCAGTGGGTTGAGATAAGCACATAGGCTACCTGTAGGGAGCTCCTCAGGTAATGGGCTCTCTCAGAAACACTGGCCTTACTGAAATAAATGTCAGAGCTCACAGTCACTTTAACAGCAGCACAATTTTATCTTCCAGCAATTCAGGTACATCAGGAAGTGTGGCCAGTAGGACAAGGAAGGTTATTCTGCCCTTTTATTCAACACTGGTCAGGCCACACCTTGAGTACTGTGTCCGGTTCTGGGCTCCTCAATTCAAGAGAGCAGTTGAGATACTGGAACATGTCCAGAGAACGACAACGAAGCTGGTGAGAAGCCTGAAGCACAGCCCTGTGAGGAGAGGCTGAGGGAGCTGGGGGTGTTTAGCCTGGAGAAGAGGAGTCTCAGGACTGACCTCATTGCTGTCTACAACTACCTGAAGGGAGGCTGACGCCAGGTAGGGTTCAGTCTCTTCTGCTGGGCAACCAGCAACAGAACAAGGGGACGTAGTCTCAAGTTGTGCCAGGGGAGTTATAGGCTGGATGTTAGGAGGAAGTTGTTGCCAGAGAAAGTGATTGGCATTGGAGTGGGCTGCCTAAGGAGATGTTCAAGACTGGGTGAGGCACTTAGTGCCATGGTCTAGTTGATTGGCTAGAGCTGGGTGCTAGGTTGGACTGGATGATCTTGGAGGTCTCCTCCAACCTGGTTAATTCTGTGATTCAGCTACTCCTGCCAGAAGTAAGACTCTCCCTGGCTCTGGTGAGACCCCACCTGGAGTATTGCATCCCGTTCTGGAATCCTCATTACAAGAAGGATGTGGACATGCTGGAGCATGTCCAGAGAAGGGCCACGAGGATGCTCAGAGGGCAGGAGCACCTCTGCTATGAGAACAGACTGAAAGAGTTGGGGCTGTTCATTCCGGAGAAGAGGAGGCTCCCAGGTGACCTTATTGTGGCCTTCCAGTATCTGAAGGGGTCCTACAAAAAAAGCTGGGGAGGGACTTTTTATGCTCTCAGGGAATGACAGGACTAGGGGGAATGGAGCAAAGCTGGATAAGGGTAGGTTCAGTCTGGACGTGAGAAGGGAGTTGTTCATCATGAGAGTGGTGAGAGCCTGGACTGGGTTGCCCAGGGAGGTGGTTGAGGCCCCATGGCTGGAGGTGTTTAAGGCCAGGCTGGCTGAGGCTGTGGGCAGCCTGCTCTAGGGTAGGGTGTCCCTGGGCATGGCAGGGGGGTTGGAACTAGCTGATCCTTGTGGTCCCTTCCAACCCTGACTGATTCTATGATTCTAAGTGGTGCCCAGGGATGCTGTGCTGGGACTGCTGCCTTCTGTCACCCCTAGGTAAGCATTACAGGATGTCAGGGGTTGGAAGGGACCCAAGGAGATCCTCAGTGCAACCCCCCTGCCAGAGCAGGACAATACTATCTAACACAGATCACAGAGGAACACATCCAGACAGGCCTTGAAGGTCACCATAGGACGAGACCCCACAACCTCTCTGGGATGCCTGTTCCAGTGCTCTGTGACCCTTACAGTAAAGAATTTCCCCCTTGTGTTGAAGCAGAACCTCTTGTGCTGCAATTTACTCCCATTGCTCCTTGTCCTATCCCAGGGAGCAAGTGAGCAGAGCCTGTCCCCCTGCTCCTTACCAGCCCTCAGGTGTTTATAAACATTTATTAAATCCCCTCTCAGTCTTCTCTTCTCCAGACTAAAAAGCCCCAGATCCCTCAGCCTCTCCTCATAAGCCATGCCCTCCAGTCCCTCAATCATCCTCCTAGCCCTCTGCTGGACCCTCTCCAGCAGATCCCTGTCCCTCTTAAACTGGAAAAGCCCAAACCTGAACACAGTATTTAAGATGAGGCCTCACCAGGGCAGAGCAGAGGGGAAGAAGAACCTCCCTTGATCTGCTGGACACACTCTTCCTAATACACCCCAGGGTCCCATTGGCCTTCTTGGCCACATTGCCATGCCATGGTTAGCTCACTCTCCTATTCCAGCTTAGCAAGTTCTAGGCAAGCTTTTTCCTCTCCACTTATTTCAATGCGTGTTCAAGCCTTTGGAGGGATTTCCCTGAAGTAGTAGCCCAAAGGCTCCACTATCTTTCTCACACAGCTCCCTTGCAAGGCTATTTGGAAAGGGTCTCATGGATCTTTGGGCTGTAGCACTGTTAAGGAAGGGTTTGAGTCTGGGTTAGGAATGAATCATAACGAGGCAGATGTAAAAAGTATTAAATTGTTTATTAATTATACAAAGAAAAAATTCCCCAAATGTATTTACAATTAACACAGACAGATCCTGTTATGCTGTTGGTAAAACTATTCTTGCAGAATGTATCTAAATCATTTAAATTTAATCTGACTGTGCAGGGGAAGTTTAGAAAAGGTTTATACCTGCAGAGTCTTGCAGCACAAGCTGCCACCTAAAGGTTAAGCAGAATCTTTCACAAACGCGAGGACAGAGTTAGTTCTCTCACTAGTTAAGAGTCTCAATATTTGCCCTCCAAAAGCATAGAGAGGAAAATATGTATAGTCACAGCCACGTGGTGGACTTCACATGGTAATGATGCGATGAGGCTTTGCTGCTTGTTTAGTCCAGATTGAGCATGTCGTCTGAGAAGGCCCATGGACATGAGACACATCTTCCACGGATCTCGAAGTCATCGGGTGGTCAGCCACCTGGGCCAAGCAGGATCCAGGTTTGTGGGCTGGAGCAGTCCGATCAGGTGCAGTGTACAGCAGTGAGTCAGCCCTCGGGCTGGCACGGCGGGCCAGGAGGTCCCGGTGTCGCAGCTCGTTGCTAGGATGTTGCTATGTCGTTACCTACACTCGGGCTCGGCTGAGCTCGAGTGGACAGCTGTATCCCAGCCTAAAGGCAAGCCAGTTTCAGTCCCTCGGCTCAATCAGGCAGGGTCAGGGCTACCAGTCATAGACTAGTCCCCAATTACATGTGATGCAAAATGTAGTGGCACACAGAGGCAAGCAAGGCAAACAAGTAGCAAACAAAACAAAAGCAGCAGCAGCCAACAAACAAGTTTGCTAGGGTTTTAAGCATTTTGATGAGTGTCTTTGACCATAGCAACAGATCAAACCACCCCTAGAACCAATCCTGAATTATTTCTCCAAAAAAAAAGGGAGATGCACATGCCTAGGATCATGACCTGTGTTTATCACAAAACAAAGCAAGCTGCAAAACAAGGCCAAATATGGGGGCTGTGATAGACTGAGAGGTGCTAAAGCTTTTGTCTGCTTTCCTGCCTCTTCCACCTAGGAAGCAGTGGGAAGGTGGGGGGCGAGGTGGGTATTGAGGCAGGTGTTTAGGGCATGTGATGGATATGTATTCTAGGCATAATTTGGACCACAAGCATGACCACCATAGCGAGGTTACCAGTTTGCTGGCGCCTCTCACCAAGTATTGCTGTACACCAAAGCAAGTGCTGCAGTGTCAGCTGTGCATGTTTTTTAAGCAGCAAGGAATGGTTGGGCTTTTGTGTCTGCTGGTTTGTTGCTAATAATAATTAACAACAAAAAAAAATCTGGGGGAAAAAATGCATGATGTAATAGCTCAAATCTGGGACTGAATCCAGAGCTGACTTTAGAGGACAGAAGTCATGAGGGATGTGTCATATTAGTCACTTGCAGCTAATGGGCTGGCAGGGACTGGAAACTGCTGGCTCACTGCCTGAGGCCCATGGAACTGCTCAGGTAACAGCCTCCAATGTCTCAGCCAGTGGACCTTGACAATTTCTTCATCCAGAGATAATTAGCTAAGGTTTCCATGGTATAGCAGCTTCTTTCATAGGTACAATCATCCCCACTCCCACCTTAGATGCATAATGTGTCTTGGATCACAAAAATGCCTGTATCAGTGCTCTAGGTTAAGCCTATTGCAAACTTCTACAGGGTAGTAACTGCCTTTCCTCATCAGGCAGAAGCAGAGCAGTACGCACTTCAAAAAAATATATCAAATATTAGAGCAAGCAGGAGAAGAAAGTCTGACTATCCTTGGGGCAAAAAGATGCCAAAGAATCCAGTCACAAGAAAACATAATGAGAGTGACAAGTGACAGCTTGTCCCATCAACTTATGTCAGAACCAAATCCAGCAGAAAAGATGCAAGACATTGTAAAACATGCATTCATTATGCAAGTGTTACCAAGCAGGAAAAGCTGATACCTCCATCCAGTGCAAGCCAGCAGGGATAGGGAAAGTGTTAAAAAAATATAAAGCAGAAAGGGAAAATAGTAGAACGGAAGGATTCTGCCCTACTGCAGGAGATTCTGTTTGCATCGCTCTGAATAAAAGGAGAGCTCAGGAAACTAAAGAGAGCAGTATTTAATTTCATTAGGAGAGCTTCCTGCAGCAGACAGGAAAACAATACTGTTTGATGAAGCTAAGGTGAAAGGTGCAGCCAAGCCAGGCTGCACTGCACAAGAGTTGATAGACACAAGGTAGCATGGCCTCTGGCTTTCTGGAGCCCTAGCTCCCACATCCAGGTACCATTTATAGCTGGGTCATCGGCTCTGTATCCACAGCATCTAACAGACCACAAGAAACCATAACAGCTGTCATCACAACCCTGTCTTATTTCTTGGAAACCAGCATACTTTAGGCATGGGAAGGAGACAGCTATAAGCATAGATCTCCTTATTCTTAAATACATTTCTGATCATTAGGTAGATTCTTTGGCCTAAAAGAGAGCTAGGTAGAAAATACAACGATTCAAATGAGGGGAAAATGACTAAGTTGTGTAACAGAGGTGATTTGTAGGGTAGAACTCCATAGCCTTTCTTTCCGGGCCCAGTTTACCTGGTTTGGATGTTACACTAAATGTTTTCTTCATTAGCTTGCCTTTCATTACCTCCGGTCCCATATATTTTGTACCCCTAAGTTAGTTAGAATTCCTCTGACATTACAATCCTTAGTGAAGAAATTATGAATGAACATTAAAGTACTTGACAAAATATGACAGCTGTTCTCAGTACACAATCAAACACTAAGTTACTAAATCTCCCATTCTTCTGTTCTCAAAACTATTTCAATTTGCAGAGTTGGCCTGAATCTTCCATTCCAAGCCCAATGAAAACAAACTTACCTCTGATCATCCTCATGGCCCTTCTCTGGGCACCCTCTGGCATATCCATATCCCTCTTGGCATATGGGCTCCAGAGCTGGATGCAGTACTCCAGGTGGGGTCTCACTGCTGCAGAGAAGAGGGCCGTGCCAGCGTCGGTTTGGAGGCTGAGCTTGAAGATCTTGGAAGGCTTTTCCATCCAAAACAATTCTATGACAACACAATACTATCCTCCCATAAGCTTCCATTTCAGCCAAGTACTTAAGCTCATCATAAATGATTAGAAAGAAGCAGCCTGAGTAAGAAGGTGCAACCAACACCCGTGGATGATGTTAGAGTAACAATTTGAGCCCTATCCTAGCTGACCGGGGGGCCAACCAGGCCCCCCGGCCTTTGAATCCCCTTCACCATTCACCCGGTGTGCACCACAAGGACTCACCAGTGATGATGCGAGGAGGATCCCTCTGCCCAGTTGGGCACAGCTTAGGGCTGCTGCCGTTCCTGGGGCAGATTATAAAGGGAAGTGAGTAAGGAGGGCAAAGTACCCACACCTGGGGTGGGAGGAGACTCCAATAACACCCAGGTGTTCTGCATTTGGGGTTAAAGAGGGGAAAATAAAGCATGGGGTGGGAAAGAGGCAGATGTGATGGAAAAGGCAAGGTGGTGCTGAAAGGAGAGAGAGAGGAAAAGGATAGCAATGAAAAGAGGAAGATGAGGGGAAAGGAAGGAGGCAGAGAGGAAAGGAGGAAGATGGGGGAAAAGAGGAAGATCACAGAATCAGAGAATCAACCAGGTTGAAAGAGACTTCCAGGATCATCCAGTCCAACCTATCACCCAGCCCTAAACAGTCAACCAGACCATGGCACTAAGTGCCTCAGCCAGGCTTTTCTTGAACACCTCCAGGGACAGAGACTCCACCACCTCCCTGGGCNAAATAACCTCTTTTGTCCTACTGGACACACTATTCCTGATCCAGGCCAGGATGCCATTGGCTCTCCTGGCAACCTGGGCACACTGCTGACTCATGTTCAGCTACTCTCTACCAGTACCCCCACGTCCCTTTCTTTCTGGCTGCTCTCCAGCTGCTCTGTCCCCAGCCTGTAGTGCTGCTTGGGGTTGTTGTGGCCAAAGTGTAGAACCCTGCACTTGGCCTTGTTCAATCTCATCTATTGGCCTCTGCTGACCCATCCAGCCTGTCAAGGACCCTCTGCAGGGTTCTCCTACCCTCCAACAGATTGCAAGTCTAATGCTGACTTTCTGGCCGTTAAGGATTGCATCAAATGTCACCTAGTCAAATCAATCAATGATGTTGTTATCTTTCAATATTTCTTGATTGTTTAAGCAGATAAATGAGAAGAGATAAAATTAAGTCAATGTATCAGTGCTTTGATTAAATCAACTACTAAAAGATAATCTCAGGTATTTGGTATCCCTAAATAAGATATTTGGAAAGAGAAGTGAAACTATGGGGCCTAAATGGAGCTGCCAAATATGTGTCAGAGCAATGGAATCTATGGGTCCCATTGTTTGGTGCCCACAATAAATGAAGAAATGCAGGAATAGCTTTTAAAAATGTGAATTTGGTGCCTGAGACCCAAGATCATAAAAAAAGTGAATCATGAATATTAAGTCTGATTCTTTGTTTTTACAGAACACGCTCTGAAAGTGGAAAAGAACTCAAGGAAGGTAGCATTGGAAGCTGGAGGATGTTGCTGTGGGTGGTGTGCTTTCAAGTGCACTGAGTGTTGCACTTAAACTGATTGAGACCAGATGTAGCCTGCGCTTTCGATACGGTGTTACTGATTTGTTTTTGTATACTGGGTTTAAGTGAAATGCAGTGTTGATTTCACAGGGCTAAAAGTGTAAGATATCAGGCCTTCTATATAAGCAGATTCTAGCAGTTAGAAAGAATAGTGGGTTTGTGTTACTATGAGAAAGACATGGACACACCTTGTTGTTCTTGTATTTTTTAAGGGTGAGAGATCTCCTGGAAAGTAATTTCAAGGCAGCCCCAACATTTTGTCTATAAACTCTCACCTTATTTTAAAAGAAATTAATGAAAATAGTTTCTTACAACTAAAGCTTTTTTCTTTTAAGAAAATTGTGATTCTCTGTTGAGTACTGGTTGAGGTGCAAGTCTCAGAACAACTCAAATGGAATTCAGCATCCTGCTAATGAGTTGATATTGAGCTGACTATGAGCTGGCAACTTAACAAATGCTAATCATTAAATCATTCCCAAAATGAACATTAATGAACTTCACCTACTCCAGCAATGCAAGGTAGCTCCTGCTTCTGATTTCCACTTCAGTGCAAAGTAACTTGAGTTCAGACCACAATGCTGGCTTCATTGAATTGCTGCATAACAAGGTGCCATAAAAACAATGAGGTTTTGCATGCCCATATGGGACATTCTCATACATACATACTGTGATGGTTTGGCTGTTACCTGCCCTCCCACTCTTATGAAGTCATAGAATCAACCAGGTTGGAAGAGACCTGCAAGATCATCCAGTCCAACCTAGCACTCAGCCCTAAACAATCAACTAGACCATGGCACTAAGTGCCTCATCCAGGCTTTTCTTCATCATCTCCACCACCTCCCTGGGCAGCCCATTCCAATGCAATCATTCTCTGGGAAGAATTTCCTCCTAACATCCAGCCTAGACCTCCCTCAGCACAACTTGAGACTGTGTCCCCTTGTTCTGTTGCTGGTTGCCTGGGAGAAGAGACTGACATCCACCTGGATACACCTTCCCTTCAGGTAGTTGTAGACAGCAATGAAGTCTGCCCTGAGCCTCCTCTTCTGCAGGCTGCACACCCCCAGCTCCCTCAGCCTCTCCTCACAGGGCTGTGCTCCAGGCCCCTCACCAGCTTTGTCGCCCTCTTCTGGACACATTCTAGTATCTCAACACCTCTCTTGAATTGAGGAGCCCAGAATTGGACACAGGACTCAAGGTGTGGCCTGACCAGTGTTGAGTACAGGGGAATAATAACCTCTCCATGACTAGTGAATAGGCTGTTCATGGAGGTGGTGGAATCGCCATCCCTAGAGGTGTTCAAGAAATGTGTGGACATGGCACTTCAGGATGTGGTTTATAGGTGGTATTAGGTCAATCACTGGACTTGATGATCTTACAGGTCTTTCCCAACCAAATCTGTTCTATGATTCTATGATCCCTGCTGTGTTAGGCAGCAATCCGTGGGAAGGAGATGGGTGAGCAGCTGAGGCAACAGTTGCTCCAGAGATCTTGTCTAAGCCCAATGTTGAGTACTTGTTAACGTCTTTGGATAATGAAACACAAAATATCAGGGAACTGAAATTAGGAATGTTCAAACATAACATGAAATGCCTGCTTTTAAGAGAGAAGAGATAACAATTTGAACAGCTTCCTGTAGGACACAGTAAATTTCTCCTTTTCTGGTGTGTTTAAAACTGTAGTGGATGACTGCTAAAATCTATGCTCAAACAGAAGTTAGGGACCTTATGTAGACATCAGCGGAGTGAATTCCATTAACTTGCTTTATTTAGAAGGTCACTGTAGGCTTTTCTGGCCTTTAAATGCCAGAACTTGGGAAGGCTTTGACAGAAGAGCTGGATGGAGTTGATACTCAAACTATAAATTTCTTCCATTAGGACAAGGAGAGGCTCAAACCATTTACCTTTGCCAGAGAAGCTTTTAGTAAGACACATGAGGTGAAAATGCCTACTATTTGCTCACGACAAAGAAGTTATAGTAGTCCCTCCCAAAAAGCATTTGTGACTTCAGAAATCACTCTCTCCTTCTCTCACATTTGGTTATTATTAACTTGAACTAGCTTTTCTCTCCTTCAAGTTGCAAGCATCTTTCTTTCTTCAGGCATCTAATGAGAGAGGAATAGAGCTGGGAACATGACACAGCTGCGATTTTTTGCCTGCAACAGACGGATTTTTCTCCATATTCTAATTCAGATAAAACTTCTGGTTTTGCTTTTGCTGCTGCAGTTGTTTTGAACTTCCTCCTAACATCCAGCCTATACTTCCCTCAGCACAATTTGAGACTGTGTCCTCTTGTTCTGTTGCTGGTTGCCTGGCAGAAGAGACCAAATCCCACCATCAACCAAGGGAGGGGCTGCATGTCAGTGGTTCCTTCCTAAGCACGATTTTTTTCCTTATCTAACCCAGATAGGTTGCCATGCCTCCAAAGAAAAAATACATGCAAAAATCCTCTTTTGAAGAACATTTGCAAAGTTCTTTGCTGCTTTCAAAAGTCTTGGGAATTTTGAATTGACTCTGAAAGTCTTAAGAATTTTTCCTAATTCTCCATCTATTCCAGCAGTTTAAAAAATTAGGAACTCCCACTGATAGCCAGGTTTAAACATCTGAAGGTGCTGTTTATACTGGGGTCAGTCTCTTCTCCCAGGCAACCAGCAACAGAACAAGGGGACACAGTCTCAAGTTGTGCTGAGGGAGGTCTAGGCTGGATGTTAGGAGGAAGTTCTTGCCAGAGAGAGTGATTGGCATTGGAATGGGCTGCCCAGGGAGGTGGTGGAGTCGCCATCCTTGGAGGTGTTCAAGAAAAGCCTGGCTGAGGCACTTGGTGCCATGGTCTAGTTGATTGGCTAGTGTTGGGTGATAGGCTGGACTGGATGATCTTGGAGGTCTCTTCCAACCTGGCTGATTCTATGATTCTATGATCTTGGAGGTCTCTTCCAACCTGGTTGATTCTATGACTCTCTAAGCAGAAGTTAACAGTTGCTCAGAACTTTAGGTGGAATGTCTCAAACAATGCACTTTTTCTTCAGGTTTGAAGTAAGCCCAGTTTAGAGGTGTGCCTTCCTTTCCACATCACAAGGTCAGGTCCTCGTGAAGATGACATTCCCCTAATAGCAAACAGGGCCAGTAGAAACAAGCTGTAATACTGCCACCAAAGGTCACTAACCACAGAGTAACCTAATAATTGGATATTTTAGAGGCAACTGATTCTCACAAGAGGCAACTTCTCTCAGAGTAAAATGCTACTCCTTTATCATTTTCCTGGGACGTAGTCTTGGATCAATGTTTATGGAGTGAAATATTAAGTATATCTTTCTTGTCAGCCTGCAGTGGGTCATTTAAAATACGTTGAATGTTTACAGTACCTCAAGTTCTGTATTTACTGCAGTATTTCTTGTTCTCACTCTGGAAGATAATACAAATACCAGAGTAAAGCTGAAATTTCAGAAGGCAATAAAGTGCTGGGGCTTTAATGGCAATCTCTAAACATGGAGCTTGTAAAACTGCAGTTATTTTAGTACTATCAAAAGACAATAAGATATTCATGTTCCAGCAGTAAATCCACTAAACTCAGTGGAGTAAGAGCTGAAATTATGATGTCTTTTGGAGAAATAAGCAAGTGTGAGTCCTGCATGGGAATTCAGGACAAGCATTTATAAAGAAACAAGAAAACCTGGATAAGCAAGGGAGTGGTGGACTTCTCGAAGGACTCTCTAAAGGTACTGTTTGAGATGTTGCAAAAGCTGCTCTTAGCAAATGGTTTATTAGCATTGCCTGTGGAGCCAAAGGAAGGACGAAGAGTAGATCTGGGAAGGTTGCCAAGATAACTGGAAATCATAGCTCAATTGGCATAAGTTGACACTTGGTGCCATGATTTAGTTGATTAGATGCTGTTGGGTGATAGGTTGGACTCGATTCAAATTAGATGTCAAGAAAGGGTTCTTTAGAGTGAGTGTGGTGACACACTGAAACAGGTTGCCTAGGGAGGTTGTTGGTGCCTCCTCCCTGGAGGTGTTCAAGGCAAGATTGGATGAGGCCTTAAGCAACCTGTTCTAGTGGAAGGTGTCCCTACCTATGGTGGGGGATTTGAACTAGATGATCTTTGAAGTCCCTTCCAATTTAAGCCATTCTATGATTCTAAGTAAAATGGAAGAGGACAAAAACTTTGAGATGGGGACCTGAATGTCCCTTCCACTCACAGGAAAACAGCCAAAACCACAGATAAGACATGTCTTCAAAAAGTTGTAAGATTTCAAATTAAAAGGTCCCAGAGGGATAAATGTAACACAGCAGAAATCTTATCAGCATAAACTCCAGTTTACCTGGTTTGTCTTCAGTTTTACTTGCCTGGAATTTCATCAAAACTACTCACAATGTATTAATTTTTGCCCTGCTGCTATGGAGAGATCAGGAAATGAAGAGGAATGGAGCTGAGCCATCAGTCTTCTTCTTAGACCCTGGCCACACCAACTGAAGAACTACATTAAAACCGTGTAAAATCACATTTCAACCAGTAACAGAGGGAGTTCAGCTCCCATCATGATGATTTATATACACATCTTCCTGAACATCACTCTTCATAAAGCAACGATGACATCCCAGCTGCCCTTCCATATTTATAAATGATTTCCAGTTTGGGAAAAAACCTCCATCCAGCACTGCTCATCATAATTTTTGGTATTAGACTGTAAAATCTAGCAACTAATAATCATAAGGTCCTAGGACAATTCAGACTGGGACTCAGAAAGTGTCTGGTCCAATCTCCTGCTCAAAGTAGGATCAGCTATGGGATCAGCTCATTAAGTTCAACAAAGGGAGATGTAGAGGCATGCACCTGGGGATGAGAAACTCCATGTGTTAGTACAGGTGAGAGGCTGACCTGCTGGAAAGCAGACCTGGGAGAGCTGGGGTTCACCATAAGCCAGCAATATGCTTTCGTGGCTGAAATGCCCAATGGTGTTCCACTGTGCATTAAGATGAGTGTGGCCAGTAGATCAAGGGAGGTTTGCCTCTCCCTCTACTCTGACCCAGTGAGGCCACACCTGGAGTATTGTGTCCAGTTATGACATTTCCTGATCAAGAGGGACAGAGTTACTGGAAAGAATCCAATGGGTGATTAGGGAACTGGAGGATGTCCTGTACATGGAGAGGCTGAGAGAGCTGGGGCTCTTGAGCTTGGAAAAGAGAAGACTGAGAGGGGATTACATCAATGCACAGCAATAGCTAAAAACTGAAGGCCATGAGAATGGGGCTGGACACTTCTCAGTGATATCTAGTGATAGGACAAGGGGCAATGGGTACAAACTACAATGCAGGAAGTTCCACTTGAACTTACAGAGCACTCTCTTTACTTTGAGGATGACAGGCACTGGAATGGCTAGGGCTGGGTGCTAGGTTGGACTGGATGATCTTGGAGGTTTCTTCCAGCCTGGTTGATTCTATGATCATCAGATTTTTTGAAATCATAAACTGGATATAAACATTAGAAATGTCTTGTGCTGCTACTTGTGTCATCAAGAATTAGGGACAGAATGCACTCCCACTTGGGTTATGTGGTTAAGAACTCGGTATAAAACTCCAGTTTCCACAGGAGAAGTATCTTTGATTTTGCATGAAAGGCATTTCATTCACATGAGAGAAAACCAGGAGCAGTCTGATTTAAAACTTGCCAAGCCACCTGATTTCAGACTGAACTGGCATACCAGCTGATGGCAAACTCTCAAAACAGAGCAGTGAAATACCTTTCCAGGGGAAATATATATATATATATATCAAACACCTGAAAAAACATGCTTCTTCCTGAAGGTTTCATTTGTTTATTTTCTCTGTAATCCTCTACCTTTTCTCTTGTTCATGTTCCTCTAATAACTCTATATGGTACTACTTTTCTGCTGGCAAAGCAGCAAGGCACATGTGATACCAATATGCCTGAAGCTTGCCTCAGGCATATCTCTGCCAGCTTAAAACCTTTACCACCTTCATAAGCTAGACTAGCTCAGCAGAGAAGTACTGATCCAAAAATCACAACTTACAGACTTGTGCCCTTGAAAGAGAGAACTGTTTCAAACTTTGATTACTGTGTCCAGTTCTGGGCTCCTCAATGCAAGAGAGATGTTGATATACTGGAACGTGTCCAGAGAAGGGCAACGAAGCTGGTGAGGGGCCTGGAGCACAGCCCTGTGAGGAGAGGCTGAGGGAGCTGGGGGTGTGCAGCCTGAAGAAGAGAAGGCTCAGGGGTGACCTCATTGCTGCCTACAACTACCTGAAGGGAGACTGTAGCCAGGTGGGGGTTGGTCTCTTCTGCCAGACAACCAGCAACAGAACAAGGGGACACAGTCTCAAGTTATGCCAAGGGAGGGATAGCTGGATATTAGGAGGAAGTTGTTGCCAGAGAGAGTGATTGGCATTGGAATGGGCTGCCCAGGGAGGTGGTGGAGTCACTGTCCCCAGAGGTGTTCAAGAAAAGCCTAGCTGAGGCCCTTAGTGCCATGATCTAGTTGATTGGTTAGGGCTGGATTGGATGATCTTGGTTGGATAGGTTGGACTGGATGACATTGGAGGTCTCTTCCAACCTGACTGATTCTATGATAAGCCTGAAATCTCCAAGTCTTCAGTATATAGATATGTAGATATATTTCTTGAATATATAAATATACCTCTTGAATATATAGAATCATAGAATGGTTTAGGTTGGAAGTGATCTCAAATCTCAGCCATAGGCAGGGACACCTCCCACTAGAACAGGTCACTCAAGACCTCTTCCAACCTGGCCTTGAACACTTCCAGGGAGAGGTGTTCTTGAAGATTTATATAAAAGACCTTAAATGAAAACTGTTATATACTTTAGTCAGTAATTTAAAGCCTTCCACACAAAATGACCTCCCCTCATTTTTCTTTTCAAAGTAGCTTCTAAATGAATATTTCAAACAATTTGTCCTCTAAAATCCACTTCTCCTCACTTATGGAGTCATTCACTGTCACCAGAAGGTTTGCCCAACAAAGACATGCTGAATCAGACTGTGAGGCTGCATTTAGTAATCAAACCATATTTAATGTTTTCAGGATAGGTCTGAGTCCAAGAATCATGAAAGGCTTTCAGAGATATAATTTGTGGTGCAACAGCAGAGAAGCAGAAGAAAATGAGATGGGTACTTGTGGCACACTGACATCTTGTCAAGTGCATCTTAGGTATGGCTAAGTGAATTCAATGGCACAGGCACCTTGGTTGATGGGTTCTCCATCAATGAAAAGACAAAGCACTCCATTAAATGCCACTCTTATAATTGAGAGGCAGAGTCTGGTGCTCTTTATGTCTGCGAGAATGGAGGGTACAAATTGACTCCTGATTTGGGAGACTTAGTAAATGAACAGTTGTGATCTTCACATTGAAAGAGGGTCACAAATTTCTCCTTTCTCACTCCCCTGTGGGTAAGTGGCATCCCACATGGCAATCAAGAGAAAGTGCACCACATCTAGTCTTGCTAGATCTGAAAAGATGCCACAGAGGATGCATTATACTCTATGTAGAGAAACCTCATGTACATTTCCTATGCTGCTGAGTGAATATCCTGCAAGCTTAGGATAACATTGCCCCATATCTGTCACATTGTGAATCCACCTTCTGTTTTTATACTGCTTGTTCCAGCAGCTGCCTCTCCTTAGATTTGGAGCTGAGGCTGGAGGCAGCAGGAGGAAGGCTTTCAGTTCCATCTCAGTGCCCCTTATTTTTCATGTTTTCCAACCCTGAAGTTACAGCAGATAATGCAGATGACTGTGCATGTAGCCAAATGCAGCTATCTCCAGCACTTGCTCAAAGAATAGACAAGATAGGGGAACCAACTCAAAATTACCAGGTAGTAGCTGATTTATAGGGTGCTGGGCAGTGAGTGCCAAATGACTGCAAATGAATCTCCTGCACGCAGGGCAAATTCACTGCACTTTTTAATGTAAGTTTCAATTGTCCTGGGGGACATTTTTGTAAAAGGGGCACATTTAAGCCAAATCAACCTGAAAAACTCTAAAGAAAAAAGATGTCTCAGTACCCCAAACAACTGTAACATTATGCCTTTAAGGTGTTGGTAGGCAACATCTTCCTCTTGTAGTGTGCCCACTCCAGCCACCTCATTTCCTATTCTCCTAGAAGTTTCCACAGACACCAGAGGCCAAAGGACAAAATGCATGCCTATATCTAAGATATTTCAATGTACTATTCTTGCTTCAAGTTTGAGTCAAAACTTTGTGCTGTCTCCAAGCATTTTAAGGGTCTATGGAGGCTGTTACAGGGTTTTCATTTCCACTGCCATGTGATAAATACTATTGAAGTTTCCAACACCATTTTCAGCAGCTTCAAACACAATGTCACAGCACAAGTAGTTGTCACATTTTAGCTTGAGTGGTTTGAGCAAAACCTGAAGATTGCTTGCTGCAGCTTCAGTGCTGTTGACACCTGAGCTGCTTTGATGGGAGCCAGCTCAGTCAGACTCCTCCTACTTCAGTCGCATCTGCAGCTTTGCAATTGTGCAGACATTCCCTAAGGTCACTGAAACCTTGCACAGGCATTAAAAATCCTTACAATCAATTTTAACAAGAAAATACTTCCTGTCCAGAGGGTTCCAGCTGAGAAACACATTCATCCTCCAGACCAATAACTTCACTGTATTCCAAAGGCCTTTTCTTACAAGGCATTTTCTGATGTACCCTGCCTCTGCCCCGTGAGCAAGCAGGGTCTCTTCAGTGCACAGTCAAGAGGTTGTTCATAGAATCAGTCAGGGTCCTCCTATGAGGACAGGCTGAAAGAGTTGGGGCTGTGCAGGCTGCAGAAGAGGAGGCTCCCAGATGACCTTCTTGTGGCCTTCCAGGATCTGAAGGGGACCTACAAAAAAGCTGGGGAGAGACTTTTTAGGCAGACAGGGAATGACAGGACAAGGGGGAATGGAGCAAATCTGGAGGTGGGGAGATTCAGACAGGATGCGAGGAAGAAGTTGTTCAGCATGAGAGTGGTGAGCAGCTGGACAGGATTGCCCAGGGAGGTGGTTGAGGCCCCATGCCTGGAGGTGTTTAAGACCAGGTGGGGGGAGAGTCTGGCCAGCCTGCCCTAGGGTGGGGTGTCCCTGGCCATGGCAGGGGTGTCAGAACTAGCTGATCCTTGTGGTCCCTTCCAACCTTGACTGATTTTATGATTAGTAAAGTTGTTTTATTTGTGCTTATCATCATCTACAAGCAGTTTAAGAACCACCAGCAGCTTAAGAACTAGTGTTCCTGGCACCTAGAATAAGAGAAGAGCCAGTAGTCTTGGTATATAAGAATACAGTGTCTGAAAGGAATAAAGTACAGATCCACATAGGAGGAAATAAATTTCCTAACAGGCAGAATTTATTCCACTTTCAGTTGGACTACACTAAATAATATCAAAGCATCCAGCAAGTGATGAAGTGATTAGTCCATCCTCTGCTACACCTTCCCATTTAGTCCCTGTAGAACATTATTAATGTGCAGTTTACACTCCTTTTGCAAAACATTAATAAGCAGAGTAAACAAATCTAGAATTGTAGAATCATAGAATGAACCAGGTTGGAAGAGACCTCCAAGATCATCCAGCCCAACCTAGCACCCAGCCCTAGACAATCAACTAGAGCATGGCACTAAGTGCCTCATCCAGGCTTTTCTTGAGCACCTCCAGGGATGGCAACTCCACCACCTCCCTGGGCAGCCCATTCCAATGCCAATCTCTCTCTCTGGCAAAAACTTCCTCCTGACATCCAGACTAGATCTCTCCCAGCACAACTTGAGACTGTGTCCCCTTGTTCTGTTGCTGGTTGCCTGGCAGAAGAGACCAACTCCCACCTGGCCACAGCCTCCCTTCAGGTAGTTGTAAACAGCAGTGAAGTCATCCCTGAGCCCCCACTTCTCCAAGCTAAACAACCTCAGTTCCCTCAGCCTCTCCTCACAGGGCTGTGTTCCCAGGCCTCTCACCAGCTTTGTATGTAGTTGTGGGTGAGGCTTTCCAGAAATAAAATTAACTGCATAGTTTATAATTCCTGTCTTGTTAATTGCCCCAACTAAATCACAACTATGCCTCCATGCACCTGAGAAAGCCACAGAAGCCCTGCTAGGAGACATTTGGCTAAAGCAGGTGGCACAGGATGGCACTTCCCCTCTAGGCAGCCTGTTCCAGTGCTCTACAACCCTCAAAGTAAAGAAGTTGCTCCTCACTTCTAGATGGAATTTTCCATTTTTGAGTTTGTGCCTGTTATCTCCAGTCCTGTCACTGGGCAGTACTGAATAAAGACTGGCCCCAGCCTCCTGGCACCCACCCTGTAATTATTTATAGTGATAAGTCTGCCTCTCAGTCTTCTCTTTTTCAGGTTAAAGATCCATAGGTCTCTCAACCCATCCTTTTAAGAGAGATGCTCCAGTGCCCTAGTCATCCTTGTAGCCCTTTGCTGTACTTTTTCAAGCAGTTCTCGGTCCTTCTTGAACTGGACATAGTACTCCAGATGAGTCCTTACTAGGGCAGAGTACAAGGGGAGAAGAACCTCCCTCAAGCTGCTGGGTGCACTCTTCTTGAAACATTTCAGGATAGCATTGGCCTTCTTGTCCACAAAGGCACATCGCTGAATCATGGTCATCCTGCTATCTGCCAGGACTCATAGGTCTTTTTCCACAGAGCTGCTTTCCAGCAAGTCAGCCCCTAACCTGTATCAATACATGGGGTTATTTCTCTCTGGGTGCAGTACCCTACACTTACAGAATTTCCCTGGAGGTGTTGAAGAAAAGCCTGGATGAGGCACTTAGTGCCATGGTTTAGTTGATTGGACAGGGCTGGGGGATAGGTTGGACTGGAGGATCTTGGAGATCTCTTCCAGCCTGGATGAGTCTATGATTCTATGCATTTTGTAAGGTTACTCCCTGTTTATCTCTCCAGCCTGTCCAGGTCACACAGGATGGCAGCACAACCTTCTGGTGCATCAGCCACCCCTCCCTATTTTGTGCCATAATGAGGAATCACACTGGAAAGTGACAACAACCATTTTAATATTCCAGTGGTACCTGATCTGCCATGATCATGAAGATTGCTTCCTGAGCAATGGATGGGGAACAGTGAGTGTGTTCTCCCTAATGTTCAGAACACAGTTGTTTGCTTTGAGGTGGCTTACAAGCACAGAGCACTTCCCTTATTGCTGGTGCCTCTTCCAGTCTTCCCTTCCGCAGAGGGAAAGCTAGGGAGAGAAGACTGCAGGAGACAGTTTTCAATATGAACTGATTGAAAGCTCCAGCACTTTAGAACAGTAAATACTTTTTTCTCCCATTCTTCTTAGTGGCAGAAATCAATACAGTTGATTAATAACAAATCTGTCCTTCTTCCAAATGTTCTAATGCAGGAGGGCCAGGGAAATAAAACAACCTTCTTCTTTGCATTTCTTGTGGTTTATTTATCTTTACAGAAACTTTAAACTGTTTATGTCATGGTTCTTGGTTTGTTTTTTTTTAAGGCACTGGTAACCTCCTCTTTACAAGCCTTGAAACAAAATGTAATCTGCAGGCCTTGTAAAACAAAGGCCTTGCAAATGTTTGTGCATTAGAAGAGCAACTCCCCAAAAGAAATGGAGATCTGCATGTACAAAAGCAGCAGGTCTGAAAGGCCACAGGTTCCCACAAAGCTGTTCAAAGTAACTTAACACGGGGCACCCTCAAAAGAGGTTTTAACTTTTGTACCTTTAACATAAAAATAGCAGACCAAATATAAAGGTTTTGTTGTTTGGGTTGTTGTGGTAGGCCTGATAGGCCCAAAATAGGCTGCCTTGCCCAGGCATGTCTTTCTGCTCCATGGGAGAAGCAACCACAGGAAAGAAGACAGAAGAACCTGGAGCAAATTAATGGTTTATAACTAGTGCACTTCGTGTACTTCTCCACCTTCACCTGCCTTTCTGAACCCATTCTTGCAAAGTCATTGAAGAAAAGACTAACCTACTAACAAACATGACATGAAACCAGAGACTGAATCACCCCAGTGCCTCAATGAGAGACTCAGTTATGCTCACTAACAGTTGAGATTCATTCCCTTGTTGTGGTAGGCCTGATAGGCCAAAAATAGGCTTATACATATCCTGGCTTGCCCAGGTGTGTTTTTCTGCTCTCCCTCCTTCCGTTCTGGGGAGAAGCAACTGTGGGCAAGAGGACAAAGGACCTGGAGGCACCGAGTTGAAGGACTCTGGCCTGCCCAGACTTGTCTTAGTCCTGTGGTAAACAAGGTGGACACACTCAGCTTGTGCCTGCCTTGTGCAAGGCCTGTGCTTCTCCCAAATGTGGGTAAAGTAAGCCTATGGCTCTACCTAATGTGGTCAGGTTTGGCTAACTGCCGTTCTGATTGGCTACTCTGTGTCCAAAGGCCCATTGATCTCAGCCCACGCTGATAAAAAGAGATATGCAGGTAAGTGCAGCGTGCTCTGCTGTGGTATTTGTGCCTGCTGCCGTCACTTACTGCCTTATTGTTTGCCTGGGAACTCCACTGTCACAAGTTTACCAGGAACAGGCTCTAAATGCCTCCACACGATCAGCCTGCATAGCCGGCGTGACATCCTGCTGAGACTGCACATGGCAAGACATCCTGCCTACATCTGAAAGCCTCCTGCTGAGTCCTGGAGATACACAGATCAGCCAGAGGAGCCAGGAGACAAGATCAGAGATGGTCTGTCTCCTTTCTCCAGAAGCCTGGGAAGAATCAAGTCTCAGTGGCTGACAAGACAGCGTTCTTTGAAAGCTTTTGGGTGCTGTCTGGGACTGTAGCTAGCCACCGTGAGTCGGGTAGTAATAACTGTGTGAGTAAACACTTAAAAGCCTCTTTGTAATTCTCTACTGCCTTCTGCCATAAGCAGAAAGGAGCTGCTTGAGTCCATCTGGTGGGCAAGCAGTATACCAACCACAAGCAGCATTTGACTGCAGGAATCTCCTCTTCCAGTTTAATTAATGTTTATGTATTTTGCTGGTTGTTACCTGTAAAATGTTTCCATGACCGTGCAAAGAACCTACTATTATTATTAAAATGAGTGGTTGGGGGTGATGAGAGTTCTGAATATCAAAATTAATTAACAATGAGGACAGGCTGAGAGAGTTGGGGCTCTTCAGCCTGGAGAAGAGAAGGCTTCGAGGAGACCTTAGAGTGGCTTTCCAGTATCTGAAGGGAGCCTAAAAGGAAGGCTGGGGAGGGACTGTTTACAAGGTCTAGTAATGTCAGGGTGAAGGATAATGGGTTTAAGCTGGAGGAAGGGAGATTCAGACTGGATGTTAGGAGGAAGTTCTTTACAGTGAGGGTGGTAAGACACTGGAATGGGTTGCCCAGGGAGGTTGTGGATGCTGCCTCCCTGGAGGCGTTTAAAGCCAGGCTGGATGAGGCCTTGAGCAGCCTGCTCTAGTGGGAGGTGTCCCTGCCTATGGCAGGGGGTTGGAGCTGGATGATCCTTGAGGCCCCTTCCAAAATAAACCATTCTATGATTCATTCTATGAATATCAATTGTTTGGAAAAAATACCATCTCACATTAATTTCCCCTTTATAATATGGGTTTGGGTTGGTTTTTTTTGTGGCTAAAGTTTGATTTACTGAACAGGCAGAGAGCCTAGCTTTTGCTGTTTGCTGTCTGGAATTCCTGACTGTATGCAAGACATTGGTGGTATACATTTTATATATACAATATACATGGATATATATGTATGGATATATACATATGTACATATATGTGTATACATATTATTATATATACACACATATATAATGTGATATAATGCAAATTATTATAGAGGTTTATCTATTTTATAATATATTTTATATAGACATTTTTTATATATATACACACATTATTATTTTTGCCAAAATAAGATGTAAAAACTCCCTCACTGGAAGCCAAAGCTGTTCTGAAAAATCAATGAGCTGTTATGAATTATGAATGCTACTTTTGATACAAATATTGTTTTTTTACTATTAATATTTAAAAATTTGGGGAAATTCCCTGAGATTCTTTGGGTTCTCAGTTGACACAAAGTAGCTGCACAGAGTTAAACAGTTTAAACAATTGGAACTTGGGAAAATAGGAATGCAAAAATCAGGAAAATTCTAACTATGCTTGTGGAGACTTAGCACTAACTCCAGCAGGTGTACTCATGGTGCTTTGGTCCCTGAGTAAGTCTCCTGTACAACGATGCTTCCAAAATTCATGGTAATGATCCCAGGGTAAAATACAAAATATTCCAATCAGAGGGAAGGAGAGAAAAACTGAGATGCTGCATGCACATGGGTACCATGATTCCCAGTTAACAAGCCATGAATGAGGTGCGGGTCCTGGTGGAGGCTCAGTGTAGAAAGGAGATTTCTAAATCACTCCCCAGTAAATATATCATTTTGAAAATGATAGGCAGTAGCATCAGTGTTCTGGCCAGTGAATTCAAAGCTTTGTGCCTCATGTGGCCACGCAGGCACATTGAAGGGGAGCACAAGACACCTGACACGTGGTGCTAAGCCCCTAGCCCTCAAGGCTTTGCTGGGAACAAACTCTTACCGTTTGCTTATCTAACTCCACTGCCAGACCCGCAACAGGAGGAGGAGAGCAAGGGTTAAGACAGCCTGGCAGGATTTATGCCCTCCCAGGACAACAGGTAATGGGAATTGATACATTACCTTACATCCCAGTGGACATGAAATCTCCAGTTTTAGATTTCAACTGAATGAGAAATTACTTCTGCAACTCAGTCAGCAGAATCAAATATAACTGTGTTGTTTTAGTCTTATCAGACTGTGACAAAAATCAGACATTCCATAGCTTTGTGACTGCAACATGTGAGTGCACAAGTTGCAAGCACCCTGTTTAGAGAACTGCCATTTATGAGTGCCACCTTTGCATTCACAACAGTCATTTATATCTAGGAATCCTTAGGATTCCTAGATTTGGCACTTCTCCAAGTTCTGCCAGCAGCAGCGTTTACAGTGTTTGGAAGGTCATGCTGAAAGGGTTACTTCTTCAGCCAGCCCTGTGTTCACACTTCCCCAGGCACTCTTTGCTTTCAAAGACACTCAGAGCTCAGAGTCAACGTTTAGTAAAAATATCATACTAAGCACAAATCCGCTGACTGGAGACAGAACTTTTCTCCTTTTTATGCCTCTCTATTCAGCAACTTCATTAATAAACACTTATGTGATGGCTTGGGTGTTACCCACCCCCACACACACACTTTTATGAAATCACCCAGATTAGACTCAGCCAAGCTGGGAATTAAGAATGAAGCTTTCTATTTACAGCTTAGCACATATATATACAATCAGATATTTACAATCTATACAGCTATAGACAGAAATAGACAAGTTAAAAAGTAATACAGAACCACAACAGCTCTCCCAAAAACCAGAGTCCCCAGGAGGGGCTCCCAACCACCATTCCATTTCCTTTCCACCCCTCTACCTTATCTCAGACTTAGCCTTACGTGCAAGGTGAGTTTGGAGGATCGGCCAAGGAGGTTAGAAAGCAGAAGGATTAGATACACAGAAAGCAGGTTAGGGAGGAAAGTGCAGGCAGCCAGAGACACACAGCGACTGTGTTATCTATGTTTGTGTTCTTGTTTTTATACATCTCAGCAAGCCCATGAGTGAAGTAGACATTACCACTGTTTCCTTTTCACAGCCTGTAATCTAATTTCTCTCACTAAAATATCCTAGTTAGCCTCAAACTAGCACAATTTCCAAAGAGTCCTTCAGGGAAACTCACTGCTGATGTATTTGTCCTGCCCTGGGAGGTGTGGTGGAAGACCACTGGGGCTGGTGTTCGTTCTTGCAGCTCTGCACTGTCACACAAAGCCCAGTTTTAGCAGACTTAAACAAGCTATCATTAGAAAAGACAGTTTCCAAGTGACACCTGAAAGAGCTAACTGAGAAACTGCCTTCTGCACTGGAAGCATTTGCTCTTCAGATAGGGTGAGCAGCATGGAGGCTGCGAGAGCTGTCAATTTCCATCTCCCTCAGATACAAACAGCAGTCTAAGTGAGACTTGCCCTCAGCTGGCCAAGAGATTGTGCTCATCCTTCCCAGATGGGGCTGGAGCTCTAGTGGTTTCTCACCTGCAGGCTGGATGGCATAACACTGGTGAGTAATGTGACATGCAGAAAATCTTGAAAACCAGAATGAACAGCACACATTCAACCAGTGCTCTGCCTCCTCCCAAGCTGGGAGGTCCTGGTGCTCACCACGCATCCTGCTTTGCCCCACAACTGAAGTCTTTGCCCTACAGGAGCCTCCTGCATCACTACCCAGCAGCACAGCCTGGTGGGGTTTCTCCTGGAGCAAGGCTTGCACTAGGAATGATCTAATTCAGGAATTAGAGTTCAGATGGCTATCCAGAACTGAAAGACCATATGAACTATTACTTCTTATTCAAGTAAAACTACAGCTAGCTTTAATGGCAATTTTGGCTGAAGAGATGAGAAGAAACCAACAAAACATCTTAATGATCTGCAGAACTTCTCCCTGAAATTCTCATGAGATTCCAAGCCATTTTCTCTCACAAGAACAATTTCAACCTGCATTTACCTTTGAGGATCCAGCTTATGACTGGAAGTATAAATAGAACAGAATCAAGCAGGTTGGAAGAGACCTCCAAGATCATCCAGTCCTACCTATCACCCAGCCCTATCCAGTCAATTAGACCATGGCACTAAGTGCCTCATCCAGTCTTCTCTTGAACACCTCTAGTGGCAGCGACCTTGTTCTGTTGCTGGTTGCCTGGGAGAAGAGACCAATTCCCACGTGGCTACAACCTCCTTTCAGGTAATTGTCAAACTAAGTGTCAGTGAAAAACATCTGAGAAAAACTCAAAGATCAGAACAAAACAGAAAAATCTCAAGCACTGGAAAACCATCACAAAACCGAGAATAAGATGAGGGCTTGTAAGGAGCAACTAAAGTATATTCTCACCCTTCAGTAACAGATGTGGATTTTAACCACATATGTTATGTAAACACAAAAAGTATGTGCAACATCACATGCACATAAAGTTCCCTCTTATGACTGTGTAGAGACCCTGCATGGTGGGCTGGAGCACCTCTGCTATGAGGATAGACTGAAAAGAGTTGAGGCTGTTCAGTCTGCAGAAGAAGCATCTCCGAGGTGACCTTATTGTGGCCTTCCAGGATCTGAAGGGGACCTACAAAAAAGCTGGGGGGGGGGGGGGGGGNGGGGGGGGGGGGGGATTAGACTATCAGGGAGTAACAGGAATAGGGGGAATGGAGTAAAGCTGGAGGTGGGGAGATTCAGACTGGATGTGAGGAGGAAGTCGTTCAGCATGAGAGTGGTGAGAGGCTGGACTGGGTTGCCCAGGGAGGTGGTTGAGGCCCCATGCCTGGAGGTGTTTAAGGCCAGGCGGATGTGACCCTGGCCAAGCTGGCCTAGGGTAGGTGTCCATGCCCATAGCAGGAGGCTTGAAACTAGATGATCTTTGTGGTCCCTTCCAACCCTGACTGATTGTATGATCCTATGTACAGCAGCAAAAGCTGCCAGTGACGTACATATATGTATGCAGAGAGAATCCTGCTGCAGTGTACTTTGTTATTCGTGGAGCCCCTGTACGAGAAATCTGGCCATTTTCTGTCTGACAATAACAAGCTTGATAGCCATCTAATCATGTATGGCAGGAGTTTAACTGCCTTCTTCCCACTATAGCCACAAGATAACATTTTATTTCTGTCTCATCTAGCTGCTCAGTCTGTTGTGTCTCTGAGGATAATTAGTCCTGAACTCAGGGAAACTATTTGTCTTATGCTGGGGATATTCCATCAAACACCTCTTCCCTCAAAAAAATCATTCAAAGGGATAAGAAAACACTCCCTGAGGAACTGAGTACATTTTCAGTCTTATAGTCGTTTCCAGCAGGTGACATATCTGCTATCACAGGGCTCCCTTCGTTGGCTAGGTGGGAGCCAATTAGCATAATTCCAAACTGGGGAAGATGCATCACAACAGCCTTCAGGAGCAAGCCCTATTTGTTGTAAACAAATCTGGTTTGCTCAGTTTTGCCTCCCCACAAATATTACAAAACAATCATAGAGAAAAGCCATTTCACTGGGCAAGACTCTATCATCATTGAAAACGGGCACTTGGGCTTTTTTCCTCCTCAGGAAAGGAAAAATAAGCAGCGCAGTTTGCATCTGCCACAGGTACTGGCTGCAAGCTAAACTCTCACCAGAGGTTTCCCCCAAGGCTCCTATAAATATTCCATGACTAGCTACATCCAAACACATCTCCCAAAGGATTAAAGTGCATTTTTCTTTCACTTGGCAGAAGGCACTGAGCAGTTGCTATCAGTTTACTCTTACAGTCATTTTGCACCACCTGCTCAGAGAAAGAAGAAAAAAATGGAGCTTTTTCCTCAAGCGGTAAGCGTCCATGCCGTGAAGGCTTTATTCCAGACAGAGATGCCCACAGTCCTGTTCTGTGGGGACAAGCATAAATCATAGGAGCATGAAATGCTTTAGGTTGGAAGGGACCTCAAAGATCATCCAGTTCCAACCCCCAGCCTTAGGCAGGGACACCTCTTCTGCAGGCTAAACACCCGCAGCTCCCTCAGCCTCTCCTCACAGGGCTGTGTTCCAGGCCCCTCACCAGCTTTATCACCTCCCTCTGGACAAGTTCCAGTATCTTAACATCTCCAGTATCTTAACATTAATTTTCATTGTGTGCTAAATTATGAACAGCACCTGGCACCTGCACAAAGGTAGGGGAGATAGATGCTTAACTTAATACTCCTACCAAAACAAATGCTTCTGAAACTGTGCTGTTATGCATACAAACAGAGGTTTTCTAAGCTTCTTGTAGCATCCAGTAACACATACACATGTCAGCAGTTTTTGCCTCTTGGCAGCTAGACACACAATGCCAGAGTGTCCACTCATAACTTTTCTCCATTATCAAGAAAAGAGGGTTAAAAATAAAAATCCTCTCACAATTTCTCAAACCACTTACAGTACACAATTACCTGGACTATCTATAACAAGATCTACTGGACTGACATGGTCTTAGCATGTACAATGCATCTCCCAGAGAAGCTGAACCCAGTGAAATATAACATTAAAATACTCTCCATCTCCAAATAACTTACCCACAGGGAATGGCTTCTACTGCACTCTACACCAAGGACAGAAGGGATTATGACTCTGAAGGTCAGTGTCTGCTAATACACCTCTTCTGTTTGCCACACCCGCAAATAAAGTGAGATTTTGATGAATTCAAACTTTGACAATCAATACATGGTCCATGCACATGGATAGGAGGGCTGTAAGTGAGACCTCTACTTTGGACTTCTAGAGGGCTGCCTTTGATCTATTCAGGATGCTGGTTTGGAAAGTCGCTTGGGAAGCAACCCTCAAAAACAAAGGTGCCCAGGAAGGATGGGCTTACTTTTAGGATGAAGTTATGAAGGCACAGAGGCAGGCTGTCTCTGTATGCCAAAAACCAATCTGGCAGGGAGAAGACCAGCCTGCTTGAGCAGGGAGCTTTTGAAAGAACTCAGGAAAAAAAAGAATCATAGAATCAACCAGGTTGGAAGAGACCTCCAAAATCATTCAATCCAAACTAACACCCAGACCTGTCCAAACAACTGGACCATGGCACTATGTCTTTCCTTGAACACCTGCAGGGACAGCGACTCCACCACCTCCCTGGGCAGCCCATTCCAATGCCAATCACTCTCTCTGCCAACAACTTCCTCCTAACATCCAGACTAGACCTCCCCCAGCACAACTTGAGACTGTGTCCCCTTGTTCTGTTGCTGGTTGCCTGGCAGAAGAGACCAACCCCACCTGGCTACAGCCTCCCTTCAGGTAGTTGTAGACAGCAATGAGGTCACCTCTGAGCCTCCTCTTTTCCAGGCTAAACACTCCCAGCTCCTTCAGCCTCTCCTCATTGGGTTTATGTTCCAGGCCCCTCACCAGCTTTGTCACTCTTCTCTGGACACATTCCAGCACCTCAACATCTCACTTGAATTGAGGATCCCAGAACTGGACACAGCACTCAAGCTGTGGCTTGACCAGTGCTGAGTACAAGGGCAGAATTGCCTCCCTTGTCCTACTGGCCACACTGTTCCTGATCCAGGCCAGGATGCCATTGGCTCCCTTGGCCACCTGGGCAGACTGCTGACTCATATTCACCTACTCTCTACCAGTACCCCCAAGTCATTTTCTTCTGGCTGCTCTCCAGCCACTCTGTCCCCAGCCTGTAGTGCTGCTTGTAGTTATCCAGGTGCTGCTTTCAGCCTTTGTTGTAGATGGATGTCACATTTGCTACCCTCCAGTCCACTGATACCTTCCCACTTAGGACTTCTGATAAATGATAAAAAGAGGCTTGGTGAACACTTCCACTACCTCCTTCAGTACTCTTGGGTGTAGCCCATCTTGCCTGATAGACTTGTATCTGTCTACGTGTGTGTAGCCACTTAATCCATTTTCTTGGATTGTAAAGGTCTTATTCTGCCCCTCCCTGACTTCCAGTTCAGGCAGCTGCATGTCTAGGGAACAATTTCTCTAATGCTAAAGACTGAGACAAAAAAGGTAATAAACTCATCAGCCTTTTCCTCAGTCTGTCACTATGTTTCCCTCTGAGTCCAATAAAAGATGGAGATTCTCCCTGGTCCCTCTTTTGCTGTCTTCAGCAGCAGTAGCTGGGATGAGTATTAGTTGGATTTTGGTTCCCCTAGTGATGTCACCAAGTAAACACACCAATATTTTACTCACCTAATTTATGTGGTGTAGATTATGATGCAATGGAAGACCAGAGGGATTTGCCAAAGTTGCCTTCATGTATCAAAAGACAGCTCACTGGGAAGAGGGCAAGTGATTCCAGAGAAGGTTTATTTTAGGTGGCTTCACAAGGGTATTAGTCACACCTAATGTGTGTCATCTTTTCTGAGATGACTCAGAAAAGGTAACTATGATAAAAGCTATTGGCAGCCAAACAAAGTATAAGTAAGGCCAGTTTCTAAGCACTTTAGCACGTGACACTACTAATGACTTATTGGACATTATAAGCTACTGCTCAGGGGGAAGCAAGACCCTGGAAGCATCATCAGAAACTTTTCTAGCAATTGGCAAACCAACAGCAAAGTTATGTTACAGATAAATCATTTGGTAGAGTTTTAACCACTCTCAAGATAAAACTAAGAAAAATAGCATGGCATAATTTGACGAGCCTGAGAAATTAAGAGGCTTAGAATCATGGAATCAGCCAGGTTGGAAGAGACCTCCAAGATCATTAAGTCCGACCTATCACCCAGCCCTGTGCTTGCAGAATACAACTGTCAATGAGATGGTTTTAGCTCAGGGTAATACAAACTGCTGTTACAGCCAACTCAGCCTCAACCTCTGCAGAAAAACATGAAGCTTGTAACCTCTATACTCCAGGGAATGGTAAATGCTACTGGTTGTCAGAACTAGCTTATCAAAGAGAGATGTTGAGACACCAGAACATGTCCAGAGAAGGGCAACAAAGCTGGTGAAAGGCCTGGAGCACAGCCCTGTGAGGAGAGGCTGAGGGAGCTGGGGGTGTGCAGCCTGGAAAAGACAAGGCTCAGGGGTGACCTCATTGCTGTCTACAACTACCTGAAGGGAGGCTGTCGCCAGGTGGGGTTGGTCTCTTCTGCCAGGCAGCCAGCAACAGAACAAGGGGACACAGTCTCAAGTTGTGCTGGGGAAGGTCTAGGCTGAATGTTAGGAGGAAGTTGTTGCCAGAGAGAGTGATTGGCATTGGAATGGGCTGCCCAGGGAGGTGGTGGAGTCACCATCCCTGGAGGTGTTGAAGAAGAGCCTGGCTGAGGCCCTTAGTGCCATGGTCTAGTTGATTGGACAGTGGTGGGTGCTAGGTTGGACTGGATGATTTTGAAGATCTCTTCCAACCTGGTTGATTCCATGAAATACGTAATTCAGTAGGGTAAGCATGAAACGCTGCCCTTAGGTGGGAATAGGTGCATCAAAGAAGCATGAAATAAACATTTTTCATCTCTGCAGAGAGTAGGGCAAGAAATACTGTGTTTGGTTTAGACATTAGCCAGGCTTTCTCACCATAAGGCTAGTTAAGCACTGGAACTGGTTATCTAGCAAGGCTACATAGGGTAAGAAATACTGTGCTTGGTTTAGACATTAGCCAGGCTTTCTCACCATAAGGCTAGTTAAGCACTGGAACTGGTTATCTAGCAAGGCTACATAGGGTAAGAAATACTGTGCTTGGTTTAGACATTAGCCAGGCTTTCTCACCATAAGGCTAGTTAAGCACTGGAACTGGTTATCTAGCAAGGCTACAGTCTACGTCATAGGAGGATAGTTAAGGCCAGGCTGTACAAACAAAGGGCAGAGGAATCCTATCTCAGAAAGGGGGAGGTGTCAGATTAACAGGCCCTTTGCAGACCTGCTTTTTTGCTGACTCTGTCCTTAACACAAAATCCAGCTGTGACTACAGAGCAGCCTATGTTAAGTGCAGGATGGTTTAAATATTTCCTGAATGAGTTTAACCATTGAAAAATGTAAAAATCCTGGTGCTTTAAGCTCTTGTGGCTCTGTCTTCAATCTCGCTGCACTTGACTCATTTCTTAAAATGCCATCACCCAGAGTCAAGCCATTTCATGAAAGCCAAGTTTAAAGAGGCCAAAAGCTGTCTAAATTTATGGTGCAGGGAAATAAAAAACAAAGCAGATTAAAACCACAACAAATGTCTCCAGCAGTTATAAACCCACGAGAGAAATAAATACATTTAGCTTACAAAAATCAAAAAGCAGTTGATTAAAAATGTATTATTATGCTTAAGACTGACTTAACCACAGAATCACAGAATCAGTCAGGGTTGGAAGGGACCACAAAGATCATCTAGTTCCAAGCCCCCTGCCATGCCCAGGGACACCCTACCCTACAGCAGGCTGCCCACAGCCTCATCCAGCCTGGCCTTAAACGTCTCCAGGCATGGGGCCTCAACCACCTCCCTGGGCAACCCAGTTCAGCCTCTCACCATTCTCATGCTCAACAACTTCCTCCTCATGTCCAGTGTGAATCTCCCCACCTCCAGCTTTGCTCCATTCCCCCTAGTCCTGTCACTCCCTGACAGCCTAAAAAGTCCTTCCCCAGCTCTTTTGTAGGTCCCCTTCAGATCCTGGAAGGCCACAAGAAGGTCACCTGGGAGCCTCCTCTTCTGCAGCCTGAACAGCCCCAACTCTTTCAGTCTGTCCTCACAGCAGAGCTGCTGCAGCCCTCTGAGCATCCTCATGGCCCTTCTCTGGACATGCTCCAGCATCTCCACATCCCTCTTGTAATAGAGGCTCCAGAACTGGATGCAGTACTCCAGGTGGGGTCTCAACAGAGCAGAGTAGAGTGAGGGAATCACCTCCCAATTTCTGTTCTCCAAATAGCAGACTTCTTTTTTTTTTTTCCAAGGCCATCAGTCACACTCTGCCAACATATTCCCGAAGTAAAAACCTTTAAAATAAATAAAACCCCACAAATAAAACTGATAGTGAAGAATTAGTTAAGTGCACGAATATAATGATACTTGCCATAAAAATCAGCAGATTTCATCTGACCTGTCATCGCTCTGCAGTGCTTTTTTTTTTGTTACCATAAATCAAAAAGCATTGTTTGGTTTAAATCATTTACTCCTTAAAGATGAATCACCTTTGATTTCCTGCATTTTGCCTGTGGCAAAAGAAAAAAGCTCTCAAAAGTGTGCAGCAGTGAAAACTTCTGGTCTCGCTTTGCATAAAAAAAAACCTCAGAGAGCTCTAAAATTTAATCTAGCAAGCAACATAAAATGAAACTGAACTACGATTTAGGGGGAAAAAAAAAATACATTTCTCCCTCTGTGGAGCTATTAATCTACAGTTTGGTCCAGAGAGTGCATATACAACAGTCTGTGAAGAGGAACCCCAAGCTCTAACAGCCCAGCAAAGATAGGCCCTCAAATATTTAATCTAACTACAGGTGCATATCTAAGCTTTCCTGTAACATCTCTCCCAGAGGATAAGAAATCACTAAGCATCCTGCACTGGATTGCAGAGACACTATCTGTGTGGTTTAAAGCATATCCTGTAGGCTGATGTGCCGATCACCCAAGCCACCCCAATAGGTTTTCCCACTGAACTCTTTCATTCTCAGATCACAGGATGCTAGGGGTTAGAAGGGACCCAAGGAGATCATCGAGTCCAATCCCCCTGGCAGAGCAGGACAATACTATCTAACACAGATCACAGAGGAACACATCCAGACAGGCCTTGAAAGTCTCCAGAGAAGGAGACTCCACAACCTCTCTGGGGAGCCTGTCCCAGTGCTCTGTGACCCTTACAGTAAAGAAGTTCCTCCTTGTGTTGAGAGTTCCTCTTGCATCAAGGTGCAATCATAGAAGCTCCAAAAGTGGAGATGTTCCTTTCCCCCCCCCCTATTTTAGCATTCTATCATAGCAATTATATATTAGCAATATAAATTATGTAGCATTATATTAACAATTAATAATCAGCTGAGCTCCGAGTGGGAAGGGATAAGAAAAAAAAAAAAAATCACAGAATCAACCAGATTGGAAGAGACTTCCAAGGTCATCCAGTCCAACCTAGCACCCAGCCCTAAACAATCAACATATAATCAAAGAATCAACCATGTTGGAAGAGACCTCCAAGGTCATCCAGTCCAACCTAGCACTCAGCCCTAGACAATCAACTAGACTATGGCACTAAGTGCCTCAGACAGGCTTTGCTTGAGCACCTCCAGGAAGAACAACTCCACCACCTTCCTGGGGAGCCCATTCCAATGGCAAATCACTCTCTTTGGGAAGAACTTCCTCCTAACATCCAGCCTAGAGCTCCCCTGGCACCTCTCCTCCCATCATGACATTGTACCTCATGCCCAGAAGAAGAAATTAATTCCTGCTACTTTTTCCAAAGTCAAGAAAAATAGGGTCATTTAAAAAGTTAGCTGAACAAACTGATGAGCCCAATGGGCTGGAACAGCAAAATGGATCACAGCTTGGCTAAGCCATCCCCAGTGGAGAGATACAGAAGAAATATGCTGCACACAATTGTATCTAGGTTTGTTCTGCAAAGAAAACTTGTAAGAAACAAGAAAAAAATAATTTAGGCTTCATTCTTTCTGTCTCATGCTATCTAGAAGCCTCACAGCGCTTCCCATCAATTTGACTTTTGGATGTCTGGATACTAGCCAGGGTACACTCAGCTTCCATATGGTCAGCAACAGTGACAGTGCAACACTGTTGTCAGGCAAAGCAGGTAAATCACCACACATTTCTTCACAAGCCAGATTTTTTGAACATGAGCCGGCAGTGTGCTCAGGTAGCCAAGAAAGCCAATGGCATCCTGGCCTGGATCAGAAACAATACGGCCAGCAGGACAAGGGAGGTTATTCTGCCCCTGTAGCACTGGTCAGGCCACACCTTGAGTGCTTTGTCCAGTTCTGGGCCCCTCAATTCAAGAGAGATGTTGAGGTGCTGGAATGTGTCCAGAGGAGGGCGCCAAAGCTGGTGAGAGGCCTGGAACACAGCCCTGTGAGGAGAGGCTGAGGGAGCTGGGGGTGTGCAGCCTGGAGAAGAGGAGGCTCAGGGCTGACCTCATTGCTGTCTACAACTTCTTGAAGGGAGGCTGTAGCCAGGTGGGGTTGGTCTCTTCTGCCAGGCAACCAGCAACAGAACAAGGGGACACAGTCTCAAGTTGTGCCAGGGGAGGTCTAGGCTGGATGTTAGGAGGAAGTTGTTGCCAGAGAGAGTGATTGGCATTGGAATGGGCTGCCCAGGGAGGTGGTGGAGTTGCTGTCCCTGGAGATGTTCAAGCAAAGCCTGGCTGAGGCCCTTAGTGCCACGGTCTAGTTGATTGGCTAGGGCTGGGTGCTAGGTTGGACTGGACAATCTCCAAGGTCTCTTCTAATCCAGTTGATTCTATGATTCTGGAACTTGCCTCCCAAGTTAAGGAAACTGAAATTAGCAGAGTTTTTTTAATGACCCCTGTTTGTCCCATTAGAAGCCTTAAATCTCAATCTGCCTAATGGTGCTGCCTGCATTTGTGCCCTCAGCCTTAATTTTTGACCCTCTTTTGCACTCAAGAGGACAAGCATGCAGCGAATACCTATCTGTAGGGACTGGGACGTAGCACAATCGGAAAGAAATAAAAAGGGGGGGGTGGGCAATCTCAGAGAAAGGAGGAGGGCTGAAGTTGGATGTGTTTGAACATCAGTTATGCTGCTAATTGTCTTTGGGGAAGTCAGTTCACCTCAGCCTTACTTTCCTCTCTCCTTGTAAAACTGAGACCTTATACACAACTGTGATGAAAGCTTGCAATGTATGAAACATACTAAGCAACAAAAGAGCAGCTCATCTTGCTAATTTTAGCAGTTTGTAAGTTAGTATCTGGTCAAACTAGGCTACATCTATGGCCCAAGGACAGAGAGAGGTTGCATACAGCACCTGCTTTTCCTCACACTGATTTTAGAAGCCCAGACACTTGGACACATTTAGGCAAAACTAATCCCATCGCCAATGCTGAGTCATAGCAAAGGCCAGGAAGCTTCTGTTGCTGGCACATTAGAAAGCTGCAGGATATGTTCACGGTGAGCAGGCTTCCAAATTTTGCAGTTCAGAAACTGTAAATTCAGAAGCTCTCTTTTCCTTTACTTAGCCCTTGATTATTTATTTGAGACATTAGGAAAACATCACACTCTGACTTTGATTTATCAGTGCTGCTAGGTTACCAGCTTGCTCCCTTCTGGCAGCACTTCAGCCCCTGTGAAGTACACATGTAGGAGGAGGTTTTTGGGTTTTTTCAGTGTGTGAGCCAGCAGTGTGCACTTGCAGCCCAGGGATTTTCTCGTCTGTCAGGGAGTGACAGAACTAGGGGGATGGAGCAAAGCTGGAGGTGGGGAGATTCAGACTGGCAGTGAAGAGGAAGTTGTTGAGCATGAGAGTGGTGAGAGCCTGAACTGGGTTGCCCAGGGAAGTGGTTGAGGCCCCATGCCTGAAGGTGTTTAAGGCCAGGCTAGACGAGACCCTGGCCAAGCTGGTCTAGGGTAGGGTGTCTGTGCCTATGGCAGGGGGGTTGAAAGTAGATGAACTTTGTGGTCCCTTCCAGCCCTGACTGATTGTATGATTCTAGCACTTACCAAATATGATTGCAGTAACAGGCTCACTTGCTTTAATGACTGTTCCCAACGCTGTACAGATAACCAATACAAATCCCAGCTCTTCATGATCTTCAAGTAAAAGTTAAGTGTGTCTTTTGGAAAGGAATGAGGAAGAGGGGGAAAGTGCAACACACTCTATAAGCCTACATTTTCTCCTTAGGAGATGTCTCCTAATCTTTTGCATCTATAGACATATTGCAGAACACCCTTGAATTTAGCACAAACCAGACAGAGGAAAGGCTTGTGATCACTGCTGCTTGACAATAAATTCACATGCAAGTCACAAGAAGCTTGTAGTGTTTTGAAGTATGACCCCTGCAATCACGAGATTGAATTCTTTTCTTCATTCTTGGGCTGTATCTTTACCTTAAAGCCAAAAGTCTTCATCATTAGTACCTGAAAAGAGGCCAACAAAAAAAGCTGGGGAGGGGCTTTTTAGGCTATCAGGGAGTGACAGGACTAGGGGGAATGGAGCAAAGCTGGAGGTGGGTGGGTTCACACTGGACATGAGGAGGAAGTTGCTTATCATGAGAGTGGTGAGAGCCTGGACTGGGTTGCCCAGGGAGGTGGTTGAGGCCCCATGCCTGGAGGTGTTTAAGGCCAGGCTGGATGAGGTTGTGGGCAGCCTGCTCTAGGGGAGGGTGTCCCTGGACATGGCAGGGGGTTTGGAACTAGATGATCCTTGTGGTCCCTTCCAACCCTGACTGATTCTGTGATTTTATGATTCTATGATCATCTTTGTTCCATCACATAGATTAATAGATGGCACTTTAAGAAACACCTAATGATAAACCTGCGGTGCCTTTTGTCCTCCAAGTCCCCTGGCTGAGGCAAACACTTCTAATATACTATATGACTTATATTAACAGTAATAAACAATCATTCCCATGGCAATTTCCATAATCAAAGCTCCCCACTCAAGAGCTCCTCTGGAACTATCAGGTGTCTTTGCAAAGAGGAAACCAAAGCAAAAGAATTATGCAAAATGCTCAAAGCCACAAAGTGAGTCATAACTCCAAGGGGAAGGGGAAAAAAAAAAAATCTCCTTCAGTTCTCCTATCTGTGCTTATGCCTCGAGGCAATCCCTGTCTTTCACAGCTAGGGACCAATTCAGATACCATTTACACAAAGATAATTCCACTGACACTTTCAGAGTTAGCCCTGATTTACTGCACCATCTGTGAGATCAGCATGCAGCACAAGACACTCCTATGACTGGGAAATACTTTACTGACAAGAAATAGATATAAATATTCCTTCCTGCTCTCTGTTGCTAATCTTTAATGGCCACCTTTCTTCCAATGCTTTTAGTCAAATTTTGACTGAACCAAGCATTTTTCCGCTTTAAATAGCCTTGTTAATTGGATTGGGTGCGATGCATCACACTGGTCACATAGCTTTTCTGGCATGCAGTTTGATTTTGTCTTAGTACTTCTCTTTTCCATGTGATTAGATTTTTCTGCTCCTTGGTAATACAGCCTTCATCTACATTTTGTCATTTGCATTATATCTCCCATCTTCTCAGCAGTAATAACAACCTGTCCGTGGAAAAAGAATCCTGAACACAAAATCCTGTATCCTCTGCCTTCTCATTTGATTACAGGAAAGTCCTCAGTTACACTTGCAGAATTCTAACAAAGCATTAATGTCTCACCTAAATCATCAAGCACTGCTCCTCTCCAGAATGTATGAACAGCACCACCTGGCACCTGTGATCATAGAGATATAAATGCAGTGAGACTGAAATAAAATGTTTACCAACATAAAAATAAATGGTCTATAACTAGTGCACTTCGTGTACTTCTCCACCTTCACCTGCCTTTCTGAACCCATTCTTGCAAAGTCATTGAAGAAAAGACTAACCTACTAACAAACATGAAATGAAACCTGAGACTGAATCACCCCAGTGCCTCAATGAGAGACTCAGTTATGCTCACTAACAGTTGAGATTCATTCCCTTATTGTGGTAGGCCTGATAGGCCAAAAATAGGCTTATACATATCCTGGCTTGCCCAGGTGTGTTTTTCTGCTCTCCCTCCTTCCGTTTTGGGGAGAAGCAACTGTGGGCAAGAGGACAAAGGACCTGGAGGCACCGAGTCGAAGGACTCTGGCCTGCCCAGACTTGTCTTGGTCCTGTGGTAAACAAGGTGGACACACTCAGCTTGTGCCTGCCTTGTGCAAGGCCTATGCTTCTCCCAAATGTGGGTAAAGTAAGCCTATGGCTCTACCTAATGTGGTCAGGTTTGGCTAACTGCCGTTCTGATTGGCTACTCTGTGTCCAAAGGCC
>WAAF01007972.1:0-10629 GCA_013400475.1 Tricholaema leucomelas
AAGACCTTTGAGATCATCAAGTTCAACCTGTAAGTATAGCAGTCCTGGACAACTAAACTTGACCCTTCTTTTTTATGACTTACAGCACAACTAGAACATCCTTTCCAATCCATAAGATAAAAATGAGTCAGAGATCAAAATGGAATTTGATGGTTGTCTCTAGATGACTTTTCCAGTTAATGTTCTGAGAAATGCTGTCAATTTTTTCCCCTCACTCAAAAAATCTAGTGTGAAATCCTACCAGCCAATCTGTCCTCTTCGAAGAGTTAGACCAATAGCCTTTGGATTCCATCAGAATTACCCTCACACACATTAAAAGGAGAAAGATAATAAGCAATCTGGAGCCACTATTACAAGAGGGATGTGGAGATGCTGGAGCATGTCCAGAGAAGGGCCACGAGGATGCTCAGAAGGCTGGAGCAGCTCTGCTATGAGGACAGACTGAAGGAGCTGGGGCTGTTCAGTCTGGAGAAGAGGAGGCTCCTAGATGACCTTCTTGTGGTCTTCCAGTATCTGAAAAGGGGCCTACAAAAAATGCTGAGGAGGGACTTTTTTAGTCTATTAGGGAGTGACAGGACAGGGGGAAAGAAGCAAAGCTGGATGTGGAGAGATTCAGCCTGGATGTGGGGAGGAAGTTTTTCAGCATGAGAGTGGTAAGAAGATGGAATGGGTTGCCCAGTGAGGTGGTCAAGGCCCCATTGCTGGAGGTGTTTAAGGCCAAGCTAGATGAGGCTGTGGGCAGCCTGATCTAGGGTAGGGTGTCCCTGGGCATGGCAGAGGGGTTGGAACTAGCTGATCCTTGAGGTCCCTTCCAACCCATTCTGATTCTATGATTCTAATAAAATAAAATACACAAAAATACAGATAGATGGAGTTTGAAAATGAATCTCAGTTACTGCAAAACTGTTAATCAGGAGGTCAGTGGGTGTTCCTGAGCAAACCTTCAGCTCCTAACTCATCACTTAACACATAAATATGCCACAGATTTATAGGCTGCAAGGTAAGTCAAATTTTATTTGTTTTGGAGCAAGGGAAAACACGTTTTTGTAGTAGAAATGGTGTTGAGCTAGAAAGCCTCAACCAAAAATCATTTTGAATCAAAAACCTCCAATTTTGTTTAAGCATAATTTCAGAAGTTTGGCTCTAGAGATCCTGGGTTTAATCTTTTTAAAAACTTCTTTGCACAGGAGGCAATGTGAGGTCAATTTGACCAAACACTTGCTGGAAGCAGAAGTACTGGCAGGGAAGGGGGCTAGAAGGAGGTGGAGTCACCATCCCTGGAGGTGTTCAAGCAAAGATTGGATGAGGCACTTAGTGCCATAGTCTAGTTGACTGGATAGGGCTGTGTGATAGGTTGGCCTGAATGATCTTGGAGGTCTCTTCCAACCTGGTTGATTCTATAATTCTAGAGGCTACTACAAGCACAAGTGGAAGGAGTAAAAATGTTTCCACTTCTAAAGGGATGTGGGCGTGTGCCACACGTCCAAGATTATTTGCTCTGTACTCACAAATGTCCTTCCACCTTCTGAGGTGAACCTCTAGGTTCATTCACCATAATAACAGCAAAAAGGGCAATGAACACCCAACTCTGTTTAGGGTAAATCTTTGCACTAACCAGTTGGCTTCTGTGATTTGCCTGTCAGTTTAATAACCTATAAATTAAAAGTTAAAGAGAAAAAAATACCTTGTTTCTGTGTTCACTCTTTGAAGTGCAGTAATAATTTTAGAAAGAGAGGATCATTCCACATCAGGAATGATGTGGTCAGCAGGAGCAGGGAGGTCATTCTGCCCCTGCACTCTGCACTGGTTAGACCACACCTTGAGTACTGTGTCCAGTTCTGGGCCCCCCAGTTTAAGAGGGATATTGAGATGCTTGAACGTGTCCAGAGAAGGGCGACGAGGCTGGTGAGAGGCCTCGAGCACAGCCCTACGAGGAGAGGCTGAGGGAGCTGGGATTGTTTAGCCTGGAGAAGAGGAGGCTCAGGGGAGACCTTATTGCTGTCTACAACTACCTGAGGGGTGGTTGTAGCCAGGAGGTGGTTGCTTTCTTCTCTCAGGCGGCCAGCGCCAGAACGAGAGGGCACAGCCTCAGGCTGCTCCGGGGGAAGCTTAGGCTTGAGGTGAGGAGAAAGTTCTTCACTAAGAGAGTCATTGGCTACTGGAATGGGCTGCCCAGGGAGGTGGTGGAGTCGCCGTCCCTGAAGCTGTTCAAGGCAAGGTTGGACGTGGCACTTGGTGCCATGGTCTAGCCTTGAGCTCTGTGGTAACAGGTTGGACTTGATGATCTGTGAGGTCTCTTCCACCCTTGGTGATACTGTGATCTTGTGAAAAAGTCATAAATCAGCATGGTCTAACATTGTATCACAGTTAAAATGAGACTATACTGCTGCAGTATGACTATCTCTAAGAAAATAAAGGTGCCTTAACTTACAATCACTTCCAGCTTTCCGTGGACATCATGCGACTTGATAACCCAATTGACGGACTTTTTACACTTGAGGATAAGTAGGACGTCTCTGATAAGCTTGGCACCTGGTTGTGACGGTTTAATGTCGATGATTATATCCACCTGGAAAGCACTGTACGTGGAAAAGAAAGAGCAAGTTAGACCAGAATGCTAGAAATTTTCAGCTATCAAACTTCTTCCAATCCATCATGTTTCCACTGTCTGGCCAGCTGATTAAAATGCTGGAGATTATCCCAGGCAACACAACATGTGCAAAACAGATTGTTATTCTCCACACGCTTAAATGATTCTGCATAACAATAGAAACAACTATTTTTCAGACCAGTATCACTTTAGTCTTAGGTTTACAAGAAACTGTGCTATTCATTTCTGCTATTATTTAGAGCAGGTTAGTTATATACCTACATATATATATATATACCTATATGTGCTTTATAATGTAATACTGTTCACTTATTTCACTGCGATAGTGCCTAAGTGTAGCTGTTTCAGTTCCCTCCAGCTATGACTGTATTAAAGCTCAAATTAAAATACTTTGGGGAAAAAAAGAATATTAAGCAGGTTAATAGAAATAACAAGCTAAAAAATAATAAGAAGAAAATGCACAAATACTATACTGGGGGACATCTCTGCCTAGGCATTTAAATTGTGGAAATTGCTTTGCTTAGGATCTTGAGTGTGTTGAGGAATTATGTGTGTCCAGTTTCCAAGACTTCTGGATATATACTTACTTGAAAAAGAAAAGAAAACAGATGTGCTTGATGGAAAATAGATGAACACTATCCAGATTTCCAAGACATCAGTAAAATAAGAAAAGCAAATGGGTTTGCACCCACCAATAACATCTTGTTGTGCAAAATACTAATTTGACAGAAAACCCCTTTACTTCCAGATCATCTTTTGGGGCCATATGTCACAAGACCGTGCTCATCTCCAAGTAGCAGGCTTCAACTAATATTCTGCACTGACACTTAAGTGTATCCTGGGACTTTTGTATCACCTCCCAGATTTTACACACGCATAGCTCAGCTTCTGCATGTTTCTTTGTGGATATAAAACTCCATAAAGATAGCTATGGATAATGCATAGAATGAAAAACAAAGCAAGAGGAATTTAACGTATTACTTTTTCCTTTAAATAATAAAGCATTCAAACATTTTCCAGTGTTATCATCTGATAAACAAATTCCTACCACTCTGTTAAGCAAAGCCAAAAGCCCAGAGGGTTTGGAGACAAGGCTGTCATTGCGTAACACTGCACAAGTCTCACAGTGATGGCGATGCCAAAGAGCAGCTCTGTTCAGGATGGGGCTGCAATTCCTGCCACAAAGGCAGATGATTGGGGCTTACCTACTCCATTTCCTCTGCATCTCAGCGTTCTCTTAGTCTCCCAAGATTTCTATGCAAGAACATTCTCAGGCTTTAGGTTTATCTTGCAATGAGATAATTACCATTCTTGCAAAGACCCGTCCTCCCACCTGTGTCTCCCTGTGTGCTTTGCTTATTAGGGGTGCACTGAAACGTAACTCCACGAGGAGCACAACTGGACAGTGTTGGATATCCAGTGCCCACAGTAGGCAACTATCCCTTAAACTAAACTGGACACTTAAAAAACCCAAACCACTTGATTCTGCAGACAAACTGTGGACCAATTACCACAGACCACAGATCACTCGTGACCTCTAGACCAGTCTTTGGGATCCACTGCCCTATGCACTGCATGACAGCAATGACAGGTCAAGATTACTTTTAATCTGTCTCTCACCAAAATCATGCAGTGGTCCCATCTTAAACCCAGTCTGTCAGATGCTACCATAATTCATATTCCATTATTCACCTCAATCTTGGAAACATTTAATTCACTGAGCAAGAATAGGGGTAGGATATGTTCCATTGAAAAATATGCTTTACAGTCTTTTCCAGAAAAATCCTGGGATTATGAAGCAAAATCCATAATCTTTACATACTGAAGAACTAATTTCTATTTAGGGTGAAGTACTAAGGCCTGAGCTCTTCTGGCAAGGATGAAATGGCTCCTTGCAGTTCATTTTTGCAACAGACAGGTGAACTCTTCAGCTGCGACTTCAAACAGATTTATTCTATTTGTAGGATACTTTACCTGTATGGATTGGAATTTGGAGTGATTAGTTCAATGATATGAACTTCTCTTTCCTGGACTAAGTTAGACATAAGGCATCCTTCTGCTGTTTTTGGTTGTAGGTACCCCGCAAGGTAATTTAAAGAAAGGAAATTCTTTTCTATGTTGCACAAAGGAGGAAAAACTTGATCTGGAGGGAGGAAAAAAAAAAGAAGAAAGTACATTCACCTTTATAAATAGGTTCCATCTTCCAAGCATAGAATTCCCACATCTACTTCAGTACAACACTGTATTTTATGATACAGGTTTTCAGGCTTAAAGGCAATGTATCTATTATCTATTGTAAGCACTTAAGACAAAACAATGGAATATTGAAAGGAAGTCACTGTTGCAACAACACAACACATTTCCTGATGTAAAATATATACTTCTAAATTGAAAAGCTTCTATTTATGCAATTAAGTATTTAACAAAAGAAAATCCTAAGAGAAATCTGAAAGCAATACTGAAGCAAAACACACATGAGCAGTTTTGTTCAAAGTGAACAAAATACTAATTAGATCCTTGCAGCTGCAGAAAAAGATTTCTTTATTTTGAGGAGAGGCTGAGGGAGCTGGAAGTGTTTAGCCTGGAGAAGAGAAGGCTCAGGGGTGACCTCATTGCTGTCTACAACTACCTGAAAGGAGACTGTAGCCAGGTGGCAGTTGGTCTTTTCTCCCAGGCAACCCGCAACATAACAAGGGGACACAGTCTCAAATTGTGCTGGGGGAGGTCTAGGCTGGATGTTAGGAGGAAGTTGTTGCCAGAGAGCGTGATTGGCATTGGAATGGGCTGCCCAGGGAGGTGGCAGAGTCGCCATCCCTGGAGGTGTTCAAGCAAAGATTGGATGAGGCACTTAGTGCCATGGTCTAGTTGATTGGATAGGGCTGGGTGATAGGTTGGACTGGATGATCTTGGAGGTCTCTTCCAACCTGGTTGATTCTATGATTCTATGAACTCATAGAAAACTTTTTGGGATTAATTCCTTCTCCCTTTAGAAGATACTTTCTTTCTTGACATTTAAAGGATTGCAGGAATTATTGTTCTATTTCCTTACTTAATATATTTTCCTATACATTGTGTAGTCAGTCAGGGTTCTCTAGAAATAATGAAGTTCTCTTGTGCATAGAAAATTGAATATAGCAAAAAAAAAAAAAGAAAGCAGTTGTTGATATGAAGGTAGCCTGACTATAATATCCATAACTGAAATGAATAAATTGTAGAGTAGGTAGTTAATCTCTTTTGGTTTTAGCTGCCTAACTAGCATTAAATAGCATTGACTAGTGTTAACCACCATTAACTAGTGTACAATGCAAAACATAACAAACAGTCACTTGGTGTGAAGTTCTCATGCACAGCCTATATTGCTGTATCCCCAGAAAAGGCATTTCCATTAAAAAACAGTAATACCTTTTATTTCTGAGACAGCTTTACATAAGAATAAGAGGAGGAAGTTCTTCAGCATGAGAGTAGTGAGAGGCTGGAATGGGCTGCCCAGGGAGATGGTTGAAGTCCCATCCCTAGAGGTGTTTAAGGCCCAGGCTGGATGAGGCTGTGGCCAGCCTGATCTAGGGTAGGGTGTCCCTGCCCGTGGCAGGGGGGCTGGAACTAGATGATCCTTGTGGTCCCTTCCAACCCTAACTGATTCTTTAATTCTATTCTAAGAATTGCCAAAATACAGAGAAGTTCAAAGATGCAAAGCCCTGTAAGAATACAATTCCAAATGCTTGGCTCTTTGACCTTTGCTTTACAAAGATGACTCTCCTGGTAAGGTCATTAGCAAGACAGGAAAAAAAAACCAACTACAATGCATTATGCATGCATAACTGTGGGTGAACTCTTAAAAGCTGAGCTGAGACTCCCTAAATGAGCTGAAATGTCAACCCTGAAGAGCATTTATGTGTGGTGTACAAGTTTGCAGGGAAACCAGAGACTCCTGTGACCCTGGGCCGTGCAGTAACAATCAGGGGAGTTTGTCCTGATCTTACACAAAGTCGCCTTTGAATATCAACCTTCCTGTCTTCCCTGCAGAATCTATGAAGGCTGTACGAGGCACTAACTATTCACACTGGCCAAGCAAAGCACTCCTCTAACATCTGGTATGTGCAGTGCCAGATTAGCCTTGAATGCAGCTGCGGTTCTGCTAGCTCCTCCCACAACAGCAGAGAATGGAAAATGATCCCCAACGATCTACAGGGAGCCTGAAGTTACACATACACACACACACAAACGCATGGAGAGGCGAGGTATTTGCTGCCACACAACACAGCTCAAGCCATACAGTAGCAGCCTCTGAGTACTGTGTGGATGGCTACCCCACGTGCTATTGCTTGCCGTTGCAAAGAACCTGGTTCCTGCTCCTGGCACTCCTGGAGCTCTCCAGAATTGCTACTCTTGCTGCACTACTGCAGGGGCTCCCCAGCTTGGGCCCCCGCTTGATAGCATGCTTTTCCTCTGCAGTTAAGTTTAACCCTCTCACTGGCTATTCCATGTACACTTTTACTTCTCTCCTTCACCAAAACGTATTTACTCTTATCTTCAGCACTTAGCAGGACCTAGGGTAGAACAGAAAAAGGGATCCATTTCATTTTTCCTTCCTTACTACAGTTCTTTCCTCTTTTAATTTCAGGGCTGTCTATTTAGTTTGGAAGGGGACTGCAGGTGTCTGCAATCAATTGAAAATCCTACTAAGCTAGCCAGCAAACACTTAGTTATGGCTCTTGTGCCTCTCTAATCTCCACAGACTCCCAATATGGAATTCAGAAATGAGGTTTGCCTGTGAAACCCTCAAGGGAGGGTCTGTGGCCAGCATGGCCAGGTGTCATGGAGCCCTGCACAACAGAAGCACGTGGTGGAGGAGTGTGCAGCAGCTAGCTGCTGCCTTGCCCTTCTGCGTATGCCAGGCTGCTTGGCTGAGGATGGAGGATTGCACATTGGGATCTGTAGTTTCTGTGGGCAGCAACTCCATTTTATAGACCATGACAGACACTATATGCTCTGTTCTGCAAGAAGTAGGTGCCATCTGCAAATCCATGGCTAAATTGGATACAAGTTGAGTATCCCAGATAAATATCATGAGGAGGCTTTTGTGAAAATGAATGCTGTTAATCAGGTGTCCCTCTCCAAGACAGGCGCCCTGGGCAGAAGCAGTTTGATTCAGCAAAGTTTGAGCTGGGGTTTGGAATTCTCCTCAGTTACTCTGACGGTGAGACTTTTTTGTACATGCTTTGCAGTTTAATAGCCTTCAGCATAATGGAGATCAGAACTCAACTGACAAATTATCGTAGAATATAAATGGGAGTGGGGAAGGCAATGCAGGAGCCTATGGAGGGAGTGTGGAAACTGTGCTACCCTCTTCACTACTCAAATCAAGAACAAGAATCCCACTTCTTGTGCCTCCCTCCTCCAAGCCCTCACTCTGGTCCCCTTAAGTTCTCACTGTGCTGCTCACCATCACTACAGTATTTGATCAGCCACTCCTTAAAACTGACAGTATTCAGATGCACTTGGCCCTGACCCAGTTTGCAAGTTCGCTCATCTGCCTTTCATTTGCAGCTTCAAAAGTGATTTCAGAGACCCAAGCTGCAAGAAGCAGTTTTTATTCTATGAAAGATGACCCTTCTTTAGATCTTTTTGTCTTCTGGCCTGCATTTTGTGTGACACAGTCTTCCTTCTAGAATGTTTCATCTTCCAGTTTCAGATTTTTCTAACCTGAGTGAGGTTGAAATGCGATTACATGAATACGGCCACTCAATTCTGCATCCATCACGTAGCAAGGAACTACTTCCTATAACAGCTTGCAGATTTTGAGTAATGCTGGCTGTGAGTCACAGACTGGCAGCTGAAGGTACCTGACTAAAGCACTCGAGGAGTGTGAGCATTGTATGAAAAGCCTGAAACGTCCATCAGTGTATGCTGTGGCTTGTGGAATCCATTTGTTCCATCATTCGCTCTGCAGAGAAGCGCACCAGGTTCACGCCCCATGTGGTTTCCACAGAACTTGCATGACTGCTGAAGTTCAAGAGCTGCCCCTTTCCCCACCCCAAACACTTGCATAACCCCCACATGCATGACCCCCACATGCACACATACACATTTTTCTGCCAAGAATTTAAATAAAAATCAACTGTGGTTACAACAGAGATACTTTGTGGGAGCCTTCTCAGAAAGTGTCTGGTTTGGTTGCCTGTCAAGTTCCATTTTGTGTGCTTACTCCCAATAAAACTGTGTTTTAACACATTCTAAAGATGATGCTAATCTCTCCTATTTAGCTTCCTACTCGGGAGACATGCAAATCAACAAACAGGATGTTATCTGGGTTTTGATAGATCTAATTAAATGTTAATTCCTGCAATGCAGAGGCCACTACCCCCATATATACATTCCAAAAGCACTTTAAATAAGCTAATAAATATATTTCGGAATGATTTTCTGGCACTAAAATCCAAGACTAATGCCAAGCAGAACAAAAATCATGCAGGGGAATCCTTTACAAATTTGGCAGGATTTGGATTAAAGCAACACAGGCCTGTTCCCATTTTGGGGGGGGGCTGAGTCTCATGCTTCAGGAAATCAAATGATCAGATACAGGTGGTTAGGAAAGCATGTTTTCTCCACGAGAGGTTTTCTGGGCAGGTTTTTTTTTCCTTCTGTGTGAGTGGTTTTGGGTTTTCTCTGTGTGTGTTTTTAGCCAGCTAGTCCAGCTATGCAGGAATTTCTCTAGAAATACTGCTGAAGTACCATTAAATTAGGCTGCTGGTGCTAGTAAATGCTGAGCCCACGAGCACTCATTGGATGTTGATACAATATTTGATTCCTACTTTTCCCATCACTGAACATCTTGACAGAACAATTAGTTTCAAAATATCTGGACCATGAGCTGCAATGCAAATCAGTTCCAGTCCATTCTTATCAGCCTTTCATAGAATCATAGAATCAACCAGGTTGGAAGAGACCCCCAAGATCATTCTGTCCAACCTAGCACCCAGCCCTAGCCAAACAACTAGACCATGGCACTAAGTGCCACATCCAGGCTTTGCTTGAACACCTCCAAGGACAGTGACTCCACCACCTCCCTGGGCAGCCCATTCCAATGCCAATCACTCTCTCTGGCAACAACTTCCTCCTAACATCCAGCCTAGACCTCCCCTGGCACAACTTGAGACTGTGTCCCCTTGTCCTGTTGCTGGTTGCCTGGCAGAAGAGACCAACCCCACCTGGCTACAACCTCCCTTCAGGTAGTTGTAGACAGCAATGAGGTCACCCCTGAGCCTCCTCTTCTCCAGGATAAACACCCCCAGCTCCCTCAGCCTCTCCTCACAGGGCTGTGTTCCAGGCCCCTCACCAGCTTCATCATCCATCTCTGGACATGTTCCAGTATGTCAACATCTCTCTTGAATTGAGGAGCCCAGAACTGGACACAGGACTCAAGGTGTGGCCTGATCAGTGTTGAGTACAGGGGAAGAATAACCTCCCTTGTCCTGCTGGCCACACTCTTCCTGATATAGGCCAAGATGCCTGTAGGATTATTCTTGCAGCTTTTGCTTTAGCTTAATCCTGGATGTTTGCCTGACTTGCGTGACATCTTCAGGAAATTAGAACAGTGAATTGCAGGCCAGTAGGTAAAGAACTCTCTCAGCTTAAAACATCCTATACCTGTGAAAATAAAATTACACTCCCACTCATCCTGCACAATAGAGAAAGTCTGCTGTCCTTACAAGGTCACTCTAACTATTTTCCTGAAAACTAACTTGGATAGAGGTAAGTAGAGAATAAAGCCTCCTGAACTCACTAATAACTGCCTTGCTCCAAGAATGTAGTGAAGAGTCATGGCTCTTGTGCCAACTCTTCATGACCAACTCTGGTGGAACTCTTCCGCAGAAGACATGTTATGTGATAAGCAGCTAGCTGGGGGAAAGCACAAGCCAGGAAGTGCTGCAGAGCCTTATGTTGTTGAATTATTCCAATAATCATAGAATCATAGAATGGTTTAGGTTGGAAGGGACCTCAAGGATCATCCAGCTCCA
>WAAF01007972.1:27445-54332 GCA_013400475.1 Tricholaema leucomelas
TTTCTTCCAATCTGGCTGATTCTATGATTCTGTTTAGGTGTGAGCAGATCTATTATTCTATGACATTTGCACCCTTAAATCAAACAACTGCATAAGCAAGTTCCTATAAGGCACATAAGACTCTGCCATTTCCCCTCTGGAAAGGCTCTCCAGTGCAGACTCTCAGTCATATAGGGGAACCAGTTATTTTTTTGTGGGAAACTCACGCCAATAATGAGACAAAAGATCTTCAGCACAGCATCAGAGTAGCCAGGTGGGGGTTGGTCTCTTCTGCCAGGCAACCAGCAACAGAACAAGGGGACACAGTCTCAAATTATGCCAGGAGAGTTCTAGGCTGGATGTTAGGAGGAAGTTGTTGCCAGAGAGAGTGATTGGCATTGGAATGGGCTGCCCAGGGAGGTGGTGGAGTCACTTTCCCTGCAGGTGATCTTTCCCTGCTATTTAAGACCTTGTGAAAGCACAACTGAACAGCTGGCTGTGTTGCCACTCTAGCTGGTACTCAGGTGCTTATGTGCAGAATTTACTAGATTCTCAAAAGCCACTGAATAAGCACATCTCAGGTGTCCACAGTGAAAGATATGTCAAATCCCATAAACACATCCCTAGGGGAACTGAGGACTGCCCTATCCTTCCACTGCCTGGCCTCTCCTGACTTTCCTTTAATTATGCCTTTCCAAAAGGAAATAGCAAACACCATAGACTACCATATCTTCTAGGGATCAGATCTGTCTCCATTTTTTTTGCCTCCAAAGAATAGAATCCATAAAACTGCAGGGTTTTGGTGCTCTTGTGAGACACCACCTGGAGTGCTGCCTCCAGGTATGGTGCCTGCAGCATAAAAGGGACAAACTGCTGGAGTGGGTCCAGAGGAGGGCCACAGAAATGATCAGAGGACAGGAGAATTTTCACCTATAGAGACAGGCTACAGGAGTTGGGGCTGTTCAGCCCAGAGAAATGAAGGCTCTGGGAAGACATTATAGCAGCCTTCTAGTACCTGAAGGGTACAAGAAAGGTGGGAAGAGACATTTCACAAGGGCTTGTAGTGATAGATTAGGAGGGAATGACTTTAAGCATGAGGGGTGAGGGAGATTTAGACCAGCTTATTAGGAAGAAATTCTTTACAGTGATGGTGGTAAGACACTGGAACAGGTTGCCCAGGGAGGTCATGAGTGCCCCCCTCCCTAAAGGTGTTCAAGGCCAGCTTGGAAGGTGTCCCTACCCATGGCAGGGGGGTTGGAACTAGATGATCTTTATGGTCCCTTGCATCCTAAACATTCTACAAATGTATTAGTTCTATTAAAAGAAAAGATAAAATTACTTGTTTTGCAAGGCACCCACTTTGTTATTCTGCCTAGGAAGGGGAGAAGTGAAATGGAAAGAAAAAGGTGTTTAGAACTGCTATTAAATTCACCACTATTAAAAAGCTTTCACTAATTCTTACGGGTTTACAGCCGTAATCACAGCTAATAGTAATAAGCTGTCTGAACTATTACATGTAATTACCTTGTTCTGGGGTTATGTTTTCCTTACAAAGCAATAAAAACACAGTAATCTAAGTTTTATAAAGCAGCTCAGTTGTATCTTTTCTCAGTCATGATCTGGCAAATTAAGCATTCCGATTTCACTACGATACTTTTTCAGCTCCAATTGGCATAAAGTGCATTGAATTTTAAACTCTCTAAACTTCAAAGTATAAAAGAGAAAATCTACTCTAAGTAGAGTAAATATTAAACACATGCACTCTATGATATGCATCACATTTTCATACCCAATGATAACTGTTTTCTTCTGATCCTGAAAGAATCACAGAATCATAGAATCAGTCAGGGTTGGAAGGGACCACAAGGATCATCTAGTTCCAAACTCCCTGCCATGGGCAGGGACACCCTACCCTAGATCAAGCTGCCCACAGCCTTATCCAGCCTGGCCTTAAACACCTCCAGCCATGGAGCCTCAAACACCTCCCTGGGCAACCCATTCCAGCCTCTCACCACCACTCACGCTGAACAACTTCCTCCTCAGGTCCACTCTGAACGTACCCACCTACAGCTTTGCTCCATTCCCCCTAGTCCTGTCACTCTCTGAGAGCCTAAAAAGTCCCTCTCTGGCCTTTTTTGTAGGCCCCTTTCAGATAGTGGAAGACCACAATAAGGTCACCTGGGAGCCTTCTCTTCTCCATCCTGAACAGCCCCAAGCCTTTCAGTCTGTCCTCACAGCAGCGCTGCTCCAGACCTCTGAGCATCCTCGTGGCCCTTCTCTGGACATGCTCCAGCATCTCCACATCCCTCTTGTAACAGGGGCTCAAGAACTGTATGCAGTACTCCGGGGGGGGTCTCAGCACAGTGCAGTAGAAGGGGAGAATCACCTCCCTCGACCTGCTGGCCACACTTCTCCTGATGCAGCCCAGGCTCTGGCTGACCCTCCGGGCTGCAAGTGCACACTGCTGGCTCATGTTGAGCTTCTCATCCACCAGCACCCTGAAATCCCTCCACCCTGGGCTGCTCTCCAGCCACTCACTGCCCAGAAGCAAAGGACAATATACATACATATATATATACACATACATATATATATATATATATATGAAATGAACATATAATAGAGGTTTGTGCACTTAAATAACCAAGAATAGAAAAACAGTAACAACCCTCTCATGCTGGCCAGTGCAGGCACTCATCTTGGGTTTGCATCCTGCTTGTGGTTTCTTTGTTCACACAAAGAAGCATCTCTTACTCATTTTTTTTTTTAATTGCTATTTAAAATTTCTGGTATTTATTAAACCCAGAAATTATACAACAGATACAACACACTCAGAAAACAATCTCCAAAATAGCTAGGTCAAGTCCTTTGGATAATAGGGAGATGGAGGAGTATCTCTGTTTCAACTATCTCAGACAAATTTATTCAAAGCCAGCATCTATCAGACAAGACAGATGTTTTAGTCTTCACGAAGTTTTCTGCCTGTTGGTTTGGTTACATGAGAGGGCATAGAAAGCAATCGTGCTACCTTAGTGAAAAAATCAGAGACTCTTTGCAACTGGATCTCCTAACACATTTCATACTTGCTATTTCTTCAAGCTTTGGAAATTAAATAGGTATAGAATATAAACATACAAGATTATTTCCACCCAACCAAGTTGAGGCTGTATTGAGAAGTGGTGATTTATCTATCCATGCCTTTGACTGGAGCTGGAGGATAAGTTAATCACATAATGGAATTTTCCCATTTCTGCCTTAAAAGCACAGGCCAATTATTAAGAAAGGCTACAGGGCTTTAACACAAAATCAATTCATTTCTCATAACTAAATGAAGTGTTCCTGTGAAAATGTTCAGAAGAAAGGTAATTTTGCATTACTGTACTCCTCAGTCTGCTCATGAGTAAGACAGCAACAAAGCACATAATGTGGAACTTATATTCAAGGTGCTAAACCTGAGAAAGAAAATAGTACACATAAGCATGTTTCTGCAGCAGCCTCTGTCACTACATTCTCTGGCATACATATTCCACATCATTACAGTTCTTGGCTTAATGGAGCCCTCAGCATCAACTTGGTTTTCCAGGCTGAAAGAAACTCCACTCAGCACCATCTTGGTCATCTCTTTTTCATAATTTCTTCCTGCTTCATTGCTAGTGCTGATGAGGAGCAGTGAGGTAACATAAGCTGTCTGACCTCCTACATATAATTACCTTGTTCCAGGGTTATCTTTTCTTACAAAGCAATAACATCATGTACTAGAGATACCCAAATGCCTCTTCTGCTACTGCTTTAGAGACTGAAAAGCTCTCTGAAGAGCTGCAAGTTTATGATGCTGACACAAGAAAAAGTTCCACTCTTCAGCTATATAGCACCTTCAGCATGACACTATCCCTTTCCTTAGCTCTGGCTTGTTAAGCTTTCTGCTGCCACATGATTGATCTCACCTTCTTGTCTCTTCTAGCAGGGCTACCTCCACCCACAACACTGCAGTGGAAGATCCTCTACAAGCAGGCTACTTCTGCTAGAGCGTCCCAGCTGTGGCTAGATCTAGTTAAAGCATATATTGGTTGAAAATCAAGTGGTGCTTCTCTTCTGTCCTATCTTACCTCACAAGGTCTTCACAGCACACCCTTTCTCCAATGTTGAGACAGTCACAGCACCTTCCAAATAGTCCACAAATCAATAGCAAACTACTAGATCACTTCAAACCTTCAAGTGGTACTTATCTTCTGCACCTCACACAGCTCTATGTGCAATTTGGTTAAACAATACCAAAAAGAAAACTAAACCAGAAACATCAAGCAGCCTAAAGGACTTTTAAGTCACCCAGTCCCTTTAATGAGCAGCTACTATTGCTCTGCCCATGTTATTTTAAAAACATATTGAGGCACAGCACATTAACCAAGTGGATTTCCAAGCATAACAGCAGCACAGGAAAATAAGTCAGAGTGGTCCAACACATCCTTCGCTCCTAGCAAAGAGCTGATTTGATCACTGAGTTGTAGCACAGGCAGCATTTTCACTGGGTCAGACCTTCCGCACACGCGTGTCAGCAGTGGTCCTCCCAGGAAGGCAGCAGCTGTTCAGCAGAGCAAATCCCTCTCAACAGACTTGTGCTGACCCTGTGGCTCACACTCAAAGTATACATGACTAACTTGTGAGGGATCAATTTGGTTATAGGTGAAAATTAAAGATATTCTAAAAGTCATACAACACAACCTACAAATTCATTTTCAAAAAGCACACCAACAAAGCATAGAACCATGACTAAGATGTGAACCACTGAAGTTCTCTTCCAAATATGCCAAATGCATAATTGGAAAGGGACCTGGAGGTACTGGTAGATAGTAGCTGAACGTGGCCCAGGTGGCCAGGAGAGCCAATGGCACCTTGGTCTGGATCAGGAACAATGTGGCCAGCAGGACAAGGGAGGTTATTCTTCTCCTGTACGCAGCACTGGTCAAGCCACATCTTGACTGCTGCATCCAGTTCTGGGCTTCTCAATTCAAGAGAGATGTTGAGATACTGGAATGTGTCCAGAGAAGGGCAACAAAGCTGGTGAGGGGCCTAGAACACAGCCCTGTGAGGAGAGGCTTAGGGAGCTGGAGGTGTGCAGCCTGAAGAAAAGAAGGCTCAGGGCTGACCTCATTGCTGCCTACAACTACCTGAAGGGAGACTGTAGCCAGGTGGGTGTTGGTCTCTTCTGCCAGGCAACCAGCAACAGAACAAGGGGACACAGTCTCCAGTTGTGCCGGGGGAGGTCTAGGCTGGATGTTAGGAGGAAGTTCTTGACAGAGAGAGTGATTTGCATTGGAACTGGCTGCCCAGGGAGGTGGTGGAGTCACCATCCCTGGAGGTGTTGAAGAAAAGCCTGGCTGAGGCACTTAGTGCCATGGTCTAGTTGATTGAATAGGGCTGGGTGATAGTTTGGCCTGGATGATCTTGGAGGTCACTTCCAACCTGGTTGATTCTATGATTCTATGGATTTGTTATAAAACCTGGACAACAAATAAAATGCAGAGTAAAAAAGAATACAGTATTTCACAGGTGCCACGTCTATGAATTTACACTGGCATTACCTAGCTAGCTTGCATATATTCATACCGGTCACTACTGTCTGCAAAGAGTTCCTTTAAGGTCTCTAGCAGCAGCGAGGTTAAGACGGCTGCAAAGGCTTCTCTGTCCCTGGAGATCAGTTCCATGGAAGGCTGAGTATCAACACAGAAACCAACTACAAAAACAGTCTACAGGCTCCTGTCCTGTTACTCTGGTAAAGCAATTTGTATTACGTGAAAGGCAAGGGCAGAAATGCTGAAAACTGATCAAAGTAAACACTGCTTTAAAAGTACCATTTTGTTTTGCTGACTTCAAGGCATCAAATCACAGACTGTGTTTTGTTGTAAAAAGATGAAAGTCAAGTGCCAAAGATTTGTAAGGTTGAATTAACTATTCCAGTGTGAAGGCTTTCAGACAAATTCATAGCATGTTTTCCAGAAACAGCCATTACCAATTTGTGCTAATAAAGCAGGACAAATTATGCTGTGTTAGATTGAGTTACACTGCCCAGGCTAGGACAGCTGGTCTCTAAAAGAGAAGAGAACAATGAAATTTAACTCTCAGATCGTAAGAACACTTTTTGGCTTACAGGGGATGCAAAAAAAAAAGAAAAGAAAAGATGGATTTATGACATCTTAACATCATTTGGCTGCAAAGAACAATCAGTACAAAGCAGGCAAAATTTAGAACAGAGATGTTAAACCTATCACTGCCTCCACTAAGTATTTTGACTCTTTGTGTTAATATAGTATCCATAGGACATCACTTTACTCTGAAACCAAGAAACTTGAAAAGTATAATGTTGATACACTGGCTGTAAAAGATTTCCACTTTAATTGGTGCCATCTACTACTGCACTGCCAGGCCAATTTTTCACCTTTGGAAATGAAAGCAAAGAAGTGTATTCTTCAGGCAGGGACTGACAGTTCGCAAAGGAACATCGAGGTTCCCCTCTGCATTTCTGCTGTGCTCACCGAGTATTGTGTTACAGATGTGACACCCAGCCAGCTACAGCAGATCGCAATGTGCAGCTTTCAGAAGCCAACAAGTTCTCAGAGATTTTGCTGATTTTTCCAAGAAATGCAAAATATGTCCACATGCTCTTACTGCTTTGAGGTAATGTTGCTAGAAGTGTTACATACTGTTCAATATCTTTATTGATGATCTGGACCAGACGATTGAGTAAGTTTGCAGATGACACCAAGCTAGGAGCAGGTATGGATCTGCTGGAGGGTAGGAGAGTCCCGCAGAGGGGCCTAGACAGGCTGGATGGGTGGGCAGAGGCCAATGGGATGAGATTTAACAAGGCCAAGTGCAAGCTTCTACACTTTGGCCGCAACAACCCCAAGCAATGCTACAGGCTGGGGACAGAGTGGCTGGAGAGCAGCCAGGAAGAAAGGGACCTGAGGGTACAGGTACGTAATAGCTGAACATGAGCCAGCAGTGTGCCCAGGTGGCCAGGAAAGCCAATGGCATCCTGGCCTGGATCAGGAAGAGTGTGGCCAGGAGGACAAGGGAGGTNCTAGGCTGGATGTTAGGAGGAAGTTCTTGACAGAGTGTTTGGCATTGGAATGGGCTGCCCAGGGAGGTGGTGGAGTCCCTGGAGGTGTTGAAGAAAAGTCTGGATGAGGCACTTAGTGCCATGGTATAGTTGATTGAATAGGGCTGGGTGCTAGGTTGGACTGGATGATCTTGGAGGTTTCTTCCAATCTGGCTGATTCTATGATTCTGTTTAGGTGTGAGCAGATCTATTATTCTATGACATTTGCACCCTTAAATCAAACAACTGCATAAGCAAGTTCCTATAAGGCACATAAGACTCTGCCATTTCCCCTCTGGAAAGGCTCTCCAGTGCAGACTCTCAGTCATATAGGGGAACCAGTTATTTTTTGTGGAAAACTCACGCCAATAATGAGACAAAAGATCTTCAGCACAGCATCAGAGTAATAAGCACAGGCAGGAAAATTACAATGCCATTAAAAACAAGCACTCATACTCACACATTGTTATTTTTTCCCTGCAGAAATTGAAGCTGTGGTACCCTCACAGCTCTTGCCAGAGACGCACCATGCTTTCTTCTCTCTGCCATACCCAGCACTAGAGCATGCTGATGGGACAGGGACCCACCCCTTTGGGAGACAGCAGGAGTGCAGCAATGCAGACATGGGGAGGGAAAGCCTTTTCTTTTTTTGCTGTCAGAATTAGACACAACTCAGTCCTCAGGTAACAGGTCTGAATCCCTGGTAGTTTTCAACCAAGCATGTAGAGGACTGGAGTTTACTTCCAAGGCTGAAGTAACACTCTAATTCTAAAAATCAATCCTTTGCTTACTTTATCCTAAATGCACCTTTGCAAATATATTGGCGTTGCCTGGACCTTCTTGCCCCCACTCATGGGACTGCCTAAACAGAAGTTAGAGCTCAGTTATGAAAATCATGGGAAAGATTCACCCCAGCATAATTCCACTGAAGCTACTGGCACTAAGCCAAAAGGAATAGTATTGTAAAATTTGCTGACCCTTGTGCTCTACCACCCAGACTGAAAAACTGGGCTCCGTCAAGAAGGCAAAGGAACAGACATGCTGATAAGGACTACAAAGCTATGATCTACAGTTCATTCCACACTCTTCATTAAGAAGTATTGTTGGAAATCTTCAACTGAAAGGTATTTGCAATTTCCCTCCTTCCTCCACCTTTCTTTTCTATATTTCTCTTGAAACCAGGGCTAAAGTTCAGGGTGTGCTGTACTAGACACCAGCAATTCCATCCCAGAAAACCTCACAAATGAAGAGATTTGAATCCTGCACCATGTGCATGTGTCTGCCAACATACACTAACATAGTTTTGAAGTATGCATGTTCCCAGAAAGCCTCTTTAAGACGAAGATTGATTATTCATGATTTGGAGAAAAAAAAAAAGGCAGCCTCAATGCATGGGTTCAAAGGGAGAATTAAGCAAAATTCCCTTTGTCTTCAGTGGGGATGGAGCATCATTCCTGCATTTGGTGCCGGCTGCACTCAGGGCAAAGCAAGGTACTCAAATAGACACACCTTTAATGACACCTAAGCTTTACCCTCAGAACCAGTTTGAAAACTGACCTGCCCATCCACAGCAGTTGTATCTGGCAACCTAATGAAAGAGTCCATTAGAACAAAGGAATATGCTGCAAGCTCTTAAGCAAGTATGAGCTGTAGCTCTCCCTCCAGTCTAAGACCTTTCTAGTTCTAAATACTAAATAACCAAGATCTGTGTAAAGATTTGTGTAAAAAGGGATGGGATTCATGCATGTTTAATTCTCCTCATAGGTATTCATAATCCAGCTGCTCCAGACAACAGACTTACAAGTAAACTTAAAACCACCTTGCAGGCTGGATGTTAGGAGGAAGTTCTTGACAGAGAGAGTGATTTGCCATTGGAATGGGCTGCCCCAGGGAGGTGGTGGAGTCACCGTCCCTGGAGGCGTTCAAGAAAAGACTGGATGGGGCACTTAGTGCCATGGTCTAGTTGACTGGACAGGGCTGGGTGCTAGGTTGGACTGGATGATCTTGGAGGTCTCTTCCAACCTGGTTGATTCTATGATTCTATATTTTTGCTAGTAATTTCTTAAACATTCGAGATCCTATGTTATCATCTGTACAACGTTTTCATGACTGTTGCAAGAAAACCTGATTATTATTAAAATTAGTGGTCAGGGGGGTGAGACTCCTGAATATCAAAATTAATAAACAATACTAATTTTGTAAAAATACCATCTCACATTAGTTAATTACCCCTCCATTACACTGTTTCAATCCAATATTTTAATGTTTTTAGCATTATGTCATGTACTACATGGTTTGAGGAAACAGAATTCTCCTGAAAAATATTTTTCCAAACCTTCTGTCTGCAATAAAAAGAGCAGTCTCAGCACAAGCCCCTCCAGTCAGCTCTGCTAACCAAATCTAATCTTCACATGCTGTCCTCACTTTGGGCACCTGCAGAGCAAGAGCTGCCCACAACAACCACCCCCACGATTAATTCAATGGAAAGCCCATGCCCACCAGTGCAAGGCTGGGACCACATTGATCATTTCTCCTGTGACCCAAACTAGACATTAAGGCTCCCAAAGATTAAGTGAAACCATTTGTGCCATCTGCCCTTCCACAAAGCAGTCATGCTTCCCAGCACTTGAGATCAAAAACCATGCTGTTTCACTCAGTTTTGCATATATCAGATGATGTCAATACTGTTCATGTGCTGTATAATAAATCCTAAGGGGGAAGTCCTCCTTTTATACATTTGGTGGGAAAATTTCTTGTTGTCTTTAGATCTGTTTAAGGCCACAGGATCCATTCCTGTAAGGTGCCCTATTGTTATTAAGTGGCCTATTTGCAAAAGGTACCACATCAGATTAAATTTAACAATTACTGCATTAGACTCATGTGAAAAGAAAACATTTTCCCGGGCAAATATTCTCTTCTGCCCTTACATGTACATATTGTAGATGTAAGCTTTTCTTTGATGAATCAGCTGGGCTGCAAACACAGTTCTATTTCTCTTTATTTCTCTTCCCTTCTTTCATGCCTAAACTATTACCAGATGCTTGTTCAACATAGTGCTCAATGCCTTTCAAAAAACAAATACAGGGTGAAATCATTATTATGCTGGAGGATATACAAGTACATACAGAAAGGCAACTCCTCTCCCAAAGACAATGCTTCTGAAACTGACAGATAAGACAGATGACAAACTTGTGCCAGGACCATCTTCTGAATCTCTCTGAGGCATTCTAAGCATGCCTACACATGCTTTTCCAAGTAAACATGAATTTCCACTGTTAAATAGGTGCTAGTCACCCAACCAGAAGTTACAGAGATGCATTAATGTACCACTACAGCATTGATACAACTTGACTCTTAACAGGTCTTAGTAGTCACAGCTCACTATGAATCCAAGCATGGTTTCAGAGACTCTGTGTTAGAAGTCTCTCATCTGTACCAAGTTCTGACTGTAGGCGCAGCAAGTTCATAGCTCAACTGTCAAACACCACACAGGCGTAACGCAGCACACAGTGCCCTAAGAACACCACAGTGAAACAGGTATCTGAAAACAGAATTTCAGAATCTCAGGGTAAATGCTAAGATGATGAACACCCTGCTTTCCACTGTTTCAAAAGCTGCTGGTGGGGAAGGGGAAGAGGCTGAGGCAACGAAGCCTCAAAAAGTAAGAAAAGTTTACAAACAAATGTGAAATGGATGATGGAAAACCGCAGGATAAGGGGTAAAGCTATTTGAAAGCCCCACATGTAAAACAATTAGTTCCTCAAAGGCTCTGCAGACAGACCACACACAGATCCAGTTGACTGGCAAAAAAGAAACATCGTTCTACAGGTGTCTTTTAGAGAGGCACAGTCACAGAGGGAAGTGCGAAATGTGGAGTTCACGTTTTTATTGGACATGTAAAACTAAGATTCTTGCTCTTCAAGCTAAAGAACAACATGTGTGTGCGAGTCACAAGAACATGAAAACCCCAAGCAGCACACCAGATTCACAAATCAGCTCTGTTTACTTTGTTGGTAACCCACCAGCCCGAGTAAGGGCTGGTAAAAGCATGCGGCTGTAACACATACACTCATCAATGGCATTCAAAATTAAACACAAAGGAAACTGCTTTCAGATGATTAAAAGTAACTGTAACAAGTTTAAAATAACTTGTTTAAGGAGGACTTGGGAATCTCTCAAACTACCACATCAACACATTGTCTATTTCCCTGGGGCAAGTCTTTGCTCTTCCATTTTTTTTCTATTTTGAAGCTTTAAAAGAAAAAAAAAAAAACAACATTGAAAATTAGAACTTCTACATTCTGCACAAACAAAACAGTATTTGGGTAACATTTTAGAGAACAGACTTATGATTGTGAAAAAAAAAAAAAAAAAAGCCAAAAGCAAAACCCAAAAAAACCCAAGCACATCCAGCTCCTAAGAAACCGAATTTTCTATGTAATCAGGCCTACCCATATAAGTAAGACTACTCTCAGCTGCATATTTGCAGAATCAAAGCATGCAAATTGACAAAATCATCCAGAATATATTACTGATTGTGATGCTACACAAGTATTTTCTTACACAATAATGCCATCCCATGCACTTTTCTGCTCTGTCTTGCTGATTCCTGCTTGAAGAACAGACTTACTAAAGAAAATATTACCTTGTTTTCAAGCCAACAGTGTAAGAACAGACTGCTTGCATGCACTAGAATAGAATCAACCAGGTTGGAAGAGGCCTCCAAGATCATCCTGTCCAACCTAGCACCCAGCCCTATCCAGTCAACCAGACCATGGCACCAAGTGCCTCATCCAGTCTTTTCCTGAACACCCACCAAGACGGTGACTCCACCACCTCCCTGGGCAGCCCATTCCATATTTTCCCCAGGTAGCTTCAGATGCATTTTCAGTGTCCAATTTACCTCATTGCAAGTATCACTTGAAACCCAGTTTTTGGAAGAAAGAAGGCATGTTCATAGAGAATCGTAGAAGGTTTGAGTTGGAAGGGGCCTTAAAGGTCATCTAGTCCAACCTTCCTACAATAAGCCCCATTCAGTCAGACCTGCAATGTTGCCAGGGATGAGGCATCTACCAACTGTGTGGGCAACCTGTGCCAATGTTACACCACCCTCACTGTAAAAATTTCTTTCTTCTATCTAGTTTTACTCTGCCCTCTTTTAGTTTAAAGCCACTACCCCTTGTCCTGTTGCAACAGGCCTTGCTGAAAAAAAAACAACCAAAAAACCAACCAAACCAACATAGAAAGCCCAAACAAAAAAAACCCTACCAATCAACCAACCTAAAACTGCAAATTGTCCTCACCTTTCTTATAGGCCTCCCTTTAAGTACTAGAATGTCACAATAAGGCCACCACAGACCCTTCTCTTTTCCAGGCTGAAAAACCTGAAAGTGTCATTGTGTTCCTCTGCAAAACTCACGTTAAACAAGGTCACATTTCCCAGTAGGTCTCAAAACTTCATTTATGTATCTGCATGTGCCAGTAGACTGTGTCCATGAAGAAGAAATGAACAGACTGCTTCCTTGGGTCACGACAAGACAAGAGTAAGGCAGACTTCTAGTCTTCAGGGTCACAGAATGTCTGTCACCTCCACAGAATGACAATTTTAACCCAAACCATTTTATAAGTCTATGATGAGATTTAGGTCACCACCAACATTACCTCTCATCTAGCAACACTGTATACTGCCACCATTACGTTTATCACATATGGCATGAGCTCAAATCCTGATGAAAATATTTCTGTGCTATAAACTGCCACAGCAATTGTTACACTAACTACCAGCTATAAATTGCCTATAATTCCACCAAACTCTCACAAGCCATTTAAGTTTCAGATGTTTTGTTATCTCACAGTGGTGCTATTTTTGCAACACTCTGCAAAACCATTTTATTTTTCTCCTAAGTTTTCGTATTGTAGAAGTACTCTGTTTCAGAGGGAAAGTCAGAGATTCTTCTAGAAAAACACAAACTTTAGTATGTGTGTATGTGACTGAGTTGGAGGGCAGAAGGGCTCTGCAGCGGGACCTTGACCGCCTGGACAGATGGGCAGAGTCCAATGGGATGGCATTCAATAGCTCCAAGTGCAGGGTGCTGGACTTTGGCCACAACAACCCCATGCAGAGATACAGGCTGGGGTCGGAGTGGCTGGAGAGCAGCCAGACAGAGAGGGATCTGGGGGTGCTGATTGATACCCGCCTGAACATGAGCCAGCAGTGTGCCCAGGTGGCCAAGAGAGCCAATGGCATCCTGGCCTGCATCAGGAATGGTGTGGCCAGCAGGAGCAGGGAGGTCATTCTGCCCCTGTACTCTGCACTGGTTAGACCACACCTTGAGTACTGTGTCCAGTTCTGGGCCCCCCAGTTTAAGAGGGACATTGAGATGCTTGAACGTGTCCAGAGAAGGGCAACGAGGCTGGTGAGAGGCCTCGAGCACAGCCCTACGAGGAGAGGCTGAGGGAGCTGGGATTGTTTAGCCTGGAGAAGAGGAGGCTCAGGGGTGACCTTATTGCTGTCTACAACTACCTGAGGGGTGGTTGTAGCCAGGAGGAGGTTGCTCTCTTCTCTCAGGTGGCCAGCACCAGAACGAGAGGACACAGCCTCAGGCTGCGCCGGGGGAAGTTTAGGCTCGAGGTGAGGAGAAAGTTCTTCACTGAGAGAGTCATTGGCTACTGGAATGGGCTGCCCAGGGAGGTGGTGGAGTCGCCATCCCTGGGGCTGTTCAAGGCAGGATTGGACGTGGCACTTGGTGCCATGGTCTAGCCTTGAGCTCTGTGGTAAAGGGTTGGACTTGATGATCTGTGAGGTCTCTTCCAACCTTGGTAATACTGTGATTGCAAGTATTGCTCCATTGCATGTATAAGCCCAAAGATAGACTGTAAGCTGTCCATGGAGTTTGTGACACAAACAAACTTCTGGAAATGTCATCCCTTATTTCTCTTTTCTTGAGGGAAGTAACTGTAGATAAAATTCGTAATTTGCAAATAACTCCAGGTCAAGTAGTAGGTTTGAGGAAGGAACTGGAGACCAAGAATAAGAAAGACAGTTTATGATCAAATCCAAACACATCATGTACTTGAAAAAACCCAAATGCACAGTGTGCTTACAAACACATGAGCAGAAAGGGAGGAAGAAGAGTCTATCTTGTAAAAACAGCAGCAGCTATGTTTCTCTCTAGAGTCCTGCAATAACACGAGTACTAATGGGCACTTGCACCAGAGGGTCCAATTTTCAGCCTCCAACAGGTAATTTTAAACAGCAGTCAGCCAAACCAAAAAAAAAAATTAAGTGATCAGAAAAGTCATTTTGACATCTTCCCTTTTGAACCCTGGAGCCTTTTGTGGTGGGCCTTGGCATGGCTTCAAACACCATTCCACACAGCTCTCAAAGAGAGAGCAGCTCTGACTTCCTCCACACAGCAAACAAACCTGTTTCTAAAACAAGCAACGCGGAGGGTTTGCACAGCGTTTTCCAAGTCATGAGAAGTCACTGCTGCCTCTAAGGGTAGACATGCACCAAACCATGCTCCTGCAGACCAACAGGCTCTGCACAAACAGGCTCTTCTAGCTGACACATGACTTCCTGACAGTTCTGGTAGGCATTACTTGAAACTTGCCAAATCCAATGACCAGCAAATCCTGAGCTGGCTAAAAACAACCCCAAGGACTACAGTCCAGAGCAAACAAGAGGAAAAAAAACCCACCACATTAGAACAGGCTACATTTTATGCAAGCACAGATGTTTTGAAGTGCTAACAAAGAGAAGAGGGAAAAGAGAGTCCTGAAGGCTCTTTCAGAAATGGAGGCTGAGGTGGCTGTTGGTTTGTTTTTTTACATATGTGGCAATGTAGTGTCCATCAGTCTAGTCACTTAAGACATGAGTGTCATTTTAGTATACACTGGACATCAGCATTTCTGTGGAGCACACTGTCAGTATCTTTAAGGCTGAATAAGGTCTATTGTGTGCTTCAGCATCCCAGAAACATCTCTTGGTCAAGGCAGTGGGGAAAGAATTAACATCCACCTGTGAAATGACCCTGGTGAGCCAGCAGAGCAATGACTAATTGAGAGTAGGGTGTCCCTGCCCATGGCAGGGGGGTTGGAACTAGAGGATCCTTGCGGTCCCTTCCAACCCTGACTGATTCTATGATTCTATGACTGGGTGCGACAAAGCTTCAGAAAACACCCAGGATCAAGATGTGCATGTGATGAGGGATTACTGCTTTCCAAGCAACAGATAGAAGGCATTCCTAGAGTACACCCACCACAATGCCACTTACAACTTGAGAAACTTCAAAAAGTCCGTAAATATTGGACTTAAATAATTTTGTCCACAATTTTATGACTTTCAGGTGAGTTGGCTCAGGAGCCTGAGATGCATCGCTAGGAAATAAATACCTGGCTATTAGACAGTTCCACAGGAACTAGCAGACGTTTTAGTATCAGCTTTGCTCTCAAAGGAAAATATTTTTTATTATGAAATTCTTGCCAAGTAACACTGATGAAACAGAAGGGGAAAAGCCTGTTGAATTATTAGAGCCTCAGTGACGTTACTCAAAGCCATAAAAATAAAGGGAGTCCTTGATTTTTTTTGCCCTCATTTCACATGACACATGTTAAACATCTGTATCAGGCATAACATCTTAAAGCTATTGAGGATGAGGATGTCAAAGAAAACAATAGTGAATCCATGGCCAAGAACTCTGATTCCATGTATTCATATGTATTCAATCCTAAGTATTCACATGAGATTAATTCTATACGCCTGCGCTCCCCCTTTAGCTATTTCAATTGTGGATGCACGCCTCAAGCAGCTCACAGAAATTCAAACAACAGGTATAATGAAAGAATCCTCCATTAATTTATGACTTGAAAATTCATCTATCTAAAGGAGTTTCTTTCATCTGATTTCTTTTTTTAAGTTATTCTATGCATGTTTTCTTGGTGCAAATCTCCAGTTTCCACATGGCTCCACAAACAACAACTCTTTCTCAGAATAAGCAGCTCCATGGGAACGAGCAAATATCTTCTTTCTAAAAAGTGGGAAATTGAAGCAGTGAAGATACCCAAAGCCAAAGAGAAAGTTATTGTGAGAGTTCAGTAGTTCATGGCTTTCAGCTGAGCCCCAGATCAGTACAGAAATGCACACATGCACTCACTTCCCCAGGAATATTTGATCACACAAAACAAACAAAAAGGGCTTGCATTTTTCATGCCAAGTTCAATACAAACACTAGTGGCTATTACATGCACCCGTATTCTATTTCCTATGATAAAGCAGGGCCAATATGAATTGTGATAAAAGACACTTTTAAGAGGTACCTAAAAAAGATTGGAGCACTTGGGGTTATTACTTGAAGAAAGGGTCTTCACAGTCTCAACAAGTGAGATGCCATGCCAACAGGGGTTAATGAAATTAAATACAAAGAATTCTTTTGAAGATCCCAGATAGGATTGCAGTATTTCATAGCATGCTCTTACTACATTTCATAGAATCAACCAGGTTGGAAGAGACCTCCAAGATCAGCCAGGCCAACCTAGCACCCAGCCCTGTCCAATCAACTAGACCATGGCACTAAGTGCCTCATCCAGGCTTTTTCTGAACACCTCCAGGGGCAGCGACTCCAAGACCTCCCTGGGCAGCCCATTCCAATGCCAATCACTCTCTCTGTGAAGAACTTCCTCCTAACATCCAGCCTATACCTCCCTTGGCATAACTTGAGACTGCGTCCCCTTGTTCTGTTGCTGGTTACCTGGGAAAAGAGACCAATCTCCACCTGCCTTAATGTTAAAGTTTGTTCAGAAAACAATCTCAAACATTTCCAATCCACGTCCCTCCACAGTGTGCAAGGAAGAAAAAGCACTCAGACTTCAATAACCTTTACAGAAAAGCCTGCATGTGTTATGGGAGGAACACATGCCCCTGCCATGCCCTCTCCTCTCATCAGCCACTCCTCCTGTTTTTAAAATTGGTGATTGCTTCATGTCTGCATATTCTACACAAGTGTCCAAGTGCCTTCAGTTAATGTAAAAATGTATGTTGCATATTTATGAGAGCCAGGATAACTGCACAAGTATGTTTAATGCATGAGCCGTCCGAGGAATTTGCTAAAGGAAGTTTACACTTCTCCCTGCAAGTAAGGAATGTGTAATTTAGCAGCATCTAGCACAGGGCAGGTTAAAAACAAAACAAAATTCCACCTCCTCCCCCAAAGCAAGTCTTCACTTAAAGATTTTTTTTTTTCCAGATCTTGCATTCCACATTATCAGAAGTTCAGCCAACCTCTGAACAAATGTGATTTATTTTAAACATACTTTCTAGGCTGCTGAGTTTAACTAATGGACTGTCAAAAAAAATAAATACTTGTTTTTTTTCTGGAGTATGCAGGAAATAATTTATGACAAACAAATCCCTACCTTTGCTATCAGCATTTGCAGGAAACAGGAAATACCTCTGCTGGTAAATCAAACTAATGTAAGTCGAAATGATGAGTACATTCTACTTTTGTCGTAAAGGCCACTTTGAGTTGGTTTCCACAATAATGGAAAAGATAACATTTGCTCTGCTTTGTTTTCCAAGTCTGATCCTATAAGTAAAATCTGATCTTTTCAAGTTGTTTACACTCTTTTGCACAACACTATACCCCAGCAAGCCTTGCTCCAGCTTCCTGTGCAGTTTTAGACCAGCCATCTCCAAGGGCTGTGGAAAACTGGTCGTCAGATGGGAGAAGGAGGCCGAAGGCTACATACAGAAACAGTCAAGGTTGGAAGGGACCAGAAGGATCATCTAGTTCCAAATCCCCTGCCATGGGCAGGGACACCCTAACATAGATTGGGCTGGCCAGAGCCCTATCCATCCTTGCCTTAAACACTTCCAGGGATGGGGCCTCAACCACCTCCCTGGGCAACCCATTCCAGCCTCTCACCACTCTCATGCTGAAGAACTTCCTCCTCATGTCCAGCCTGAACCTGCCCATATTGTGAAATATATTCTGTGCCTTATACTTTGGTATACCACAGAAGTAAGCAGATAGGACAGCAAACTGCTTTCTTACTCTAAGGATGTTAGAGAAGCACAAGCAGTCTAATTCTGCTAGACAACAACTATTTTTACTCAAAGCCAAATATTTAATTCTTCTATTGTTCTGTCAAGATGATGAGACAGTGGCACCGCCTACAACCTCATGCATGCACAGCTCTAGCTCATGTTCAGTGAGCACAGGACCACAGAAACTGCCCTGTTACACAAGCAGCCCTCAGAGCATCAAACCAGAGAGAAATTTTGTTTTATGCAAATGCACAGTTTTGTAGTTGACCATTCTGGTGTCTCAAGAGGTACAAGCTCCAGTTGTAGCTTCATTCCATCCCCAGGCACCCTTTATTAACTGTGATGGTTTGGGTGTTACCCGCCCCTCCACACTTAAGAAAGTCACCCAGATTAGACTCAGCTGATCTGGAAACTGAAGAATGAAGCTTTGTATTTACAGCTTAGCACAATATACAAACAGATATTTGCAATATCTACAGCTATAGACAGAAATGTACAAGTAATACAGAAACACAACACCCCTCTCAGAAACCAGAGTCCGCAGGAGGGGCTCCCAACCACCCTTCCACCTTCGTCTCACCCCTCTACCTTACCCCAGACTTTGCCTTATGTTCAAGGTGAGTTTGGAAGGTCAGCCAGGGGGCGTTAGGAAGTAGAAGGATTAGTCAGGTAGCAAATTAGGGAGAGAGAGAAGTCCATGCAGCCCCAAAAGCTAGAGAGAGACTCTGTTATCTATGTTTATGTTCTTGTTCTTATACATCTCAGCAAGCCTATGAGTCAAGTAGACATCACCATTGTTTCCTTTTCACAGCCTATAATATTCTTTTTCTCACCAAAATATCCCAACTGGGCTGAAACTAGCACAGTAACTAAGAAGTTACAAGCTTCCACTATACCATGGCCCCGTCATGAGGTCACTCTCCTGTCAGTTTTCAACAAAGCTTGTGATTACTTTGTGAGATCTACTCTTCCTATCAAATTTGCCTATGACTTGCTAATCAATTTAAAGGTTCCTGGGTGATGAGAGATGTGACAAATACATAGCAGAATCAGGTATTCACATGGTAGTCCTCAAGCTGATGACCCAGTGTCTGACATAGTAAAACAACGCTTCCATAACCCCAAACTGAACGAAATATAAAATCTGCTCCTCATTCTCAGCCCCCCTAAAAAAACAAACAAAAAACTCCCTGAAGATGGCCTGACATTTTTTATTATAGGCAGCCCATGAGATGCCTACTAGAAAAACAGCAGAATCATTTTTTTTGTTATAGACTAGACAATTCAGACACTTATACACTGAAAACAAACACAACAGCTGAAGTTTCATGGTTGCATACTGAGCTGAACTCACTACAAACCCAGCAAGGCTGTTATTGACTACGAATATATGCTTTATATCACTATATGCCTATCTATCGCTATATCCCTATCACTATATATGACACCACTGAACAGTTCTTTCAGCACAGACTTAGACCCTCTAAGCTTCTGCCTGCTAGATCATCATCTTTGTTCTCTCATTAAAAGTTCTGCTAATTGTATACACACATGTTGCTCACACAGGATGCAGTACTAAGGATTCGTGCGTGTAATCCTCTAAGAACATGAACAAAGAAGCTCCATTTTCATGGCATGTGATGTTTTCTTTTTACTTTGTTTTGAGAGTAAACAACAATACTACACAACTTAGTATGAAAAATGTTCTTCCTGTGCTGTTGCTTTCAGAGCAGCTGAAGTTTTTGCCACCCCCTCCTAAAGTAGTACACATAAATAAGTAATGAGACTGTACTGACTGTACTTAAGCACTACCATAGTCATCGAGATTTGCTTTCTGTAGTGCAGCCACCCCCTCAGTGAAGCATTTAAGGATACATTACAGGGTTAAAGGAATTTGAACTCAAATATTTGTTTATAGTGGCCATGGCAGGGATTCAAAGGTATTTGTGTTAATTTACAACACATTTAGGTAAACGATCCGCTTTTGAAGACAGCCAATTCTGTAGGTCTCTTGTAGGTCTAAATCTGGTTCTTATTTCCTTTGCCCACACTATCACCCTTTTAAAAGTATACTTTGTGGTTATGAGAGGTGATGGAGAGAGTGGCAAGAGAACAGTGCACTCGTATGATGGGCCAAGCACGGGTGGACAGAATCCACGCAAACTGCACAAGCTTCTTTGTAGTCTGACTGGTCACGATTCAGAAATAGAACTTTATTCAGCAAATTCATGTAGAACATTCGTAGACACACTTGCAGACAGGGATCAGAAAGAAAACTAATTCTCCCTTTACCTCTCTTTCATGATGACCAAGCCCCTCCTCAGGATTCCTGAGATTAAGGACATGCACTTCTTGTGGCCGGCCTGTTGTGCCTCGGCTTGCACAGCCAGATAAGACTGTAAAGCTCTCCAATAAGGCATGGACTGGGTGCGAATTGTTAACAGTTGATAAGACACATTCACTGCTAGGCACAGGACCTGCAAAGGAAGACACAGATGCACATCACTTGAAGGAAAAATAAAAACAGTATCACAGTATAATCAGTCAGAGTTATCACACAGTATCACCAAGGTTGGAAGAGACCTCGTAGATCATCAAGTCCAACCTTTTACCACAGAGCTCAAGGCTAGACCATGGCACCAAGTGCCACGTCTAATCCTGCCTTGAACAGCTCCAGGGACGGCGACTCCACCACCTCCCTGGGCAGCCCATTCCAGTAGCCAATGACTCTCTCAGTGAAGAACTTTCTCCTCACCTCAAGCCTAAATTTCCCCTGGCATAGCTTGAGGCTGTGTCCTCTTGTTCTGGNGCTCCTGCTGGCCACACCATTCCGGATGCAGGCCAGGATGCCATTGGCTCTCTTGGCCACCTGGGCACACTGTGATCACACTTGTCAAATAATGAATGTCCTTTTACTCACAGAACCTTATGAGTTCATTTCTCTCTGAAAGTCTAAAGTATGAATTCCAAAACTGAGGGTAGCCTTGTCTTTACCAGGGAGATAACAAAGGATAAAAGAGAAATAAAGCCAAAAAGAACCCAAAGGAAAAAAAAAAAAAACAACAACAACAAAGCAGTGTTAGTTGTTTGTCTTAGATGTGAATTATTTCTGTCAAACATTATCTCCAAGCACTGAGAAATGCAATCATGTATATAGAACAATGAAAAGTTAATCTCTGGTATAAATGTAATTACATCAGGAAGGATTTGGGCAAGTTGAATTTGTTGCTTTTGAAGCAGCAATGATTTATAGTGAACGTCATTCAAATATGTGGCACAGAACAGCAGGCATCTGTCACATGATAAAATGAAACGTTTGTTTACTGAGTCTATTTTGTGCCTGACAGCAGCTATCTACACTGATAACAGATATCTAGTCCCAAACCAAGTGTACACCCTTTCAAATAATCACCACAGCATGACGTAGTGCTGCGCTCTTATACAGCGCATGAGACAGTGCGATGTGATACAGCAAGATAGCACAACATACGGAGCAGTTTACATTTAAACTATATCTCAGGAAACTAAAGCAAGACAAATATTTATGAAAAGCAGCCCTGCTGTTCCAAAACAGCTCAAACCCACCCCTGACAGTAACAGATACGTTATGGTTTTAATTCAGAAGGTCACAGGAGAACATAATTGATTTAACCCCTAATTTGCACCGAATCACTCAGATGAGAATTAGACTCACATGAATCAGTGCAGATGCTGCAAGGCATTAAAAAAATAAAAAAAAAAAAGAAAGAAGCTAGAAGCATGATGTATTTTCTCCAATCCACAGCCCCCACCCCCCTCCAGGGACTGTACATCTGCAATTGAAGTAGAATGCGTCTTTTGGAAAAAGTTCAAAATGAAAGAAAATCCTCAACAGCTCAAACGGCAGAGCTGTGCTTGGCTTTGTGAAGTCTATGCCCAGCTATTGTAGCACTGTAGCACACTTGACTGTGGTGTACATGCTGAGTTCTATTAGCACTGACATACACTTGGTTAAAAAGATAATTAATTCAAAATATACTTAGCAGCTGGACATTCAAAAGTCAGAGAGGCCATCTTAAACCTGACTTTACCTACAAAAAGCAAAGCCCCTGCACGCAGGCAGATCTCCACAGTGCCTCAAGCTGTGCACGCCTCGTCCTGCCAAACAAGCCATTCCTGAAACCCACTGGTGCACAGTACACATCCTACCAGCTCCCACAGAACAGGAGTATTTGTTAAAGGCAATGCTTAAGGCATAAATCACACATGCCTCTACTTGGGCTACAAACAAACTTTTTGCTGTCTATACAGGGAACTTGGTAGCAAGCACTGACCACCAACTTATAGGATTTGAGGTTTAGTTGGGGTTTTTTTTAGTTTGTTTTAAAGAACAGGCATACAACATACTCATTAAAATTAGATAGAGAGAGAGAGAGAGAGAGATAGAGAGAGAGAGATAGAGAGAGAGAGAGAGAGAGGGATAGAGAGAGGGATAGAGAGAGAGATAGAGAGAGAGATAGAGAGATAGAGAGAGAGATAGAGAGAGAGATAGAGAGAGAGATAGAGAGAGAGATAGAGAGAGAGATAGAGAGAGAGAGAGAGAGAGAGAGAGAGAGAGAGAGAGAGAGAGAGAGAGAGAGAGAGAGAGAGAGAGAGAGAGAGAGAGACAGAGAGACAGAGAGACAGAGAGACAGAGATAGATGAGGCTCAGCAGGGATCTGGGCAACCTGATCCAGTTCAGGATGTCCCTGTTTAGTGCACCAGGGGTTAGAATAGATGATTTTCAGAGGTCCCTTACAACCCAAACCATTCTATGATGCTAAAGTTGCCTTTTTTTTTTCAGCTGAAGAAACGTTTAGAATTTGTAACAATAACATTAACATCATGAAAATGAGGCATTTCTGCTGCTTAAGTGCAGATCAGAGAACTTACTAATCAATTAGGTCAGCCACTGATGTGCAAGTCTTGCAGTAGGTCATGGTATACAACTTGCACCAAAAAAAAAAGGCATTTGTAGACTCCACAAGCACTTCCTGGGGTTTGGTACTAACTGAAAGCCATAAAGCCCTTGCTCATTGAATTGCAAAGGTTTAGGAGAAAGAGCTAATACTTCCCTCTCAGCAGATTAATTCCCTTGTGAACATCTATTTCCACACAGTACATCTACCAATTTTCCCCTCCTGCCTTCATGTGGTCTTTATTCTGTACAGATTGGCCACATTAGAGAAAAATACATCTGGATTTTCCCCTCACTTCCTACAAGGACTCGTTCAATGAAGAAGATAGCGATTGGATCATTCAGGCTGTCTGCAACTGCCCCCCTCAACAGCACCTCAAGCATGCCGTAAGCCCTTCTCTCAAGGCTGCCTGCTCTGCTCGATGAGCAAGACTGAAATGCTCCCAGAGGGAGCATAAGTTCACATCCTGGACAACCATGCACAACTGAGCTTATCTGCACAGCAAAAGGAAGACCAAGACATGCCCACCCTGCCTGTGCCGTGTCCCAGCTGGATGTAGTCCAGATCTCCTGAGGAAACCTCGTCACCCTACTGGCAACGGGCTAGACTAGTTTTAAGCAGCACTGACTGGCATAGGCCCACTCTCACATCAGTCCAGTTGCATGGCATCCAAATGCACACTGGCTTGCATCCTGCCAACCTGTGGCACAGCATTTCTGTCAGATCTGAGGAAGGAATGCACAGAGTTGTTCTAAGCTGCTCAGTAACTGAAACCAATGTTTTGGGGGAGCTGCTGCAATTTGGTACAGCAGCTTTCAGACCAGTCTCTTAAGCTAACTATGATAAGCTCTTGAAATTAGAAGTGAAGATCAGAATGTAGTCTGGCTCCACTCCATTCAGACCACGTATTCTGTAAGGACTGCCCACATACAGGGAATGATGGTGTGGTAAACAATGGAAGAGAGGCTGTGCTTTTGCAGTTTCACACAGGTGTAGCTGTGTCCTGGGACCATACCACTCTTCCTAGCATCTCGAGACTGTGCGATCATTATTCCTCTTAAATGTTCTGGTAGTGCCAAGCAGCAATCTTAGTGCACTGAAATTTGTTTATTTGCCCAAGCACTAACTGTGGTGCAATGCCATTCCCAGAATGTGCTTGCACACCTGGAGGCAGAGACAAGCAAAAAGGAAATTTATTTCTAGATCACAGGGTTTGAAGGGACCACAAGGATCATCTAATTCCAAGCCCCCCTCTCTCTTGGATTGAGGAGCCCAGAACTGGACACAGGACTCAAGGTGTGGCCTGACCAGTGTTGAGTACAGGGGAAGAATTTACTCTCTTTAGTCCTGCTGGCCACACTGTTTCTGATACATGCCAGGATGCCATTGGCTCTCTTGCCCACCTGCACACACTGCTGGCTCATGTTCCACCTCAACACAAGGGGGAACATCTTGACTGTAAGGGTCCCAGAGCACTGGAACAGGCTCCCTAGAGAGGTTGTGGAGTCTCCTTCCCTGGAGACTTTCAAGGCCGGTATGGATGTGTTCCTCTGTGATCTGCGCTAGATTGTGTGGTCCTGCTCTGGCAGGGGGGGGTTGGCCTCAATGATCTCCTTGGGTTGCTTCCAAGCTCTAATATCCTGTGATACTTTTGAAAATGGCAAGCAGGTTAGGCAGTTTTATAAGAACCACTTCTTGCCTATGTGTTTTACAATGGCAAATGTTTAGGGAATTTATATATCTACAGAATCGTTTAGTATTTAATTATTTTCCACTTCCCATAAATAGGAACATTTTAATGGCAATCCTAATGCAGACCAAATCTTCTTTGATACTAACATCTGGAACATATTCAATGCAATTTCAACATTCTTGTTTCCCATATCATCCACACTACTAATGAGTAACATATGTTCTGCTGTAAAAAAGTAGCAGAAATGGGAGTAAGACACCAAAGGTGATAATACAATGACTTGAGATCAACTCATAGCTTTGAAGGACATTATTCAAATAGTAAAGACTATTATACTTTCTGTTGTTGTATTTCCATGGAGAACTCTATTGTGTTGTCAGCTGAAAAGTCTGACTAGCTCCTGCAAATTGTGTCAATCTGTGCTGGGGGGTTCACAGCATGTTAGTACGGTTCCCAACCGCCACGCCAAAGGATGCAAGATACGCCAATGGGATATAACACTCCTTAGGAGGGCAGATCTATTCCAACTGATTTGTGAATGAGCAAATGACACAAGTGTAGCCATTACACATAAACACAAAACATTTAAAATCCAGACTTGAGAAACACCAGAGATCTCTGAGCTGTCAGGCACAGAGTAATATCAAGTACTGCAGATCCTACAAGAATTCATCACTTTATACACCAAGAAAGCAAGTCTTAGGGGAGACTAATTATCCAAGAAGAGGTTGCAGTGTGCCGAAGTGATAGACTTGAAACAAACTTGTTTGGGAGAAGGTTAATTTAAGGGTATTTTTTTAATATCAGGTTATGATAATGATGACTGGAACAGAAAGGAAAACAGACAGGATCCTCAAATCTGCTTTCAAATGACAACAGCATTCTGCAAAATCAAACAGTGTGAGCCTTTCTCTCTTGAACTGAGAAGCTCATGATTCACTGCAAACCACTTGAGCAGACGTAGTACCTTCTTCCTATAAGCTTCACCAATCATTTCTAAAGATACAGCTGCAAGGCTGAAGAGCTACTGTTCCACATGGAGTAACTGTTACCACTCACACAACATTCTTCTTATAAAGAGTTTCTCTTTAAGGTAAACATTAATATCAAAAAGTTATACTAAATGACTGAAAAAAATAAGAACCTATACAGTGAAGTGATAGAATCAGTCAGGGTTGGAAGGGACCACAAGGATCATCTAGTTCAAACACCCCTGCCATGGGCAGGGGCACCCTACCCTACAACAGGCTGCCCACAGCCTCATCCAGCCTGGCCTGAAACATCACCAGGCATGGGGCCTCAACCACCTCCCCTGGGTAACCCATTCCAGCCTCTCACCACTCTCATGCTGAACAACTTCCTCCTCACCTCCGCTCTGAATCTCTCCACCTCCAGCTTTGCTCTGTTCCCCCTAGTCCTGGCACTCCCTGAGAGAATAAAAAGTCCCTCCCCAGCTTTTTTGTAGGCGCCTTTCAGTTCCTGGAAGGTCACAAGGTCACCTCAGAGCCTCCTCTTCTGCAGACTGAACAGCCCAAATTCTTTCATTCTGTCCTCATAGCAGAGCTGCTCCAGCCCTCTGAGCATCCTCATAGCCCCTCTGTTTGTCACCACAAGAGAAAACATGAGACAAGGAAAAATATGAGCCTCTGTAACGACAATTAGAGTCACAGTATCATCAGGGTTGGAAGAGACCTCACAGATCATCAAGTCCAGCCCTTCAACACAGAGCTCAAGGCTAGACCATGGCACCAAGTGCCACGTCCAATCCTGCCTTGAACAGCTTACCCTTCAGAGAAGATTCTCCAGGAAGCCTAATTCCTGGGAGGAAGAGGGGAAGAAGGGAATTCCTGGATATTTTAGTCTAGGAAGTAACATTTGAAGCATGGGGTGGGCTTTCCTTTTGGTTTGTTTTTATTTACACTTGCATCTAGCAACCTAACCTTAGGTTTCAGAAGATTAGCAGTTATGATAGGATATGCTCAATATTGCAGTAGAAGTTTGGATATTTTAGAGACTAGAGAATAAGAACAAAGGAGCCAGGCTTACAATATTAATTATAAATAAATGTGTAAACAAATATATAAAAAGAAATATATATATATATATATATAAATAAATACATTAAAATATAAGTAACT